>JAUIMW010000690.1:0-15493 GCA_033557785.1 Enochrus cinctus
ATCACTCACACCAACTTCTCTCACTTAAGGCATGCTTGTAAGAAGCAAGAGATGCGCTTCAGCTGCAAATTTCTTCAGATTTAAGATGTAAATGAAAAGTTCCCGTAAATCACACTTATTCACCTCAAAACTTGACATTTTTGTACACAAAAGAATATATTATACTTTGTGCAAACGGCGGAAACTTATTTGTACACCTTATAATAACAATAAAGTACTAATTTCATTATTTTTAATTTTCAGTATTGGCTAGATCTTCAGAAACCAATCTCAAGGCAGCTTGGCCTTTCTTTAGTGGATCCTCTTTTATATTTCTGTGTTAAATTTTATACGCCCGACCCTGCTCAACTCGAGGAGGAATATACGAGATATCTATTCTGCCTTCAAGTGAAACGCGACCTATCCCACGGACTGATGCAGTGCAACGATAACACTGCTGCCCTAATGGCAAGCTACATAGTTCAAGCGGAGTGCGGAGACTATGTTTCCGAAGACTATCCTGACCATACGTACCTTTCTAGTTATAAGTTTGTTCCCCATCAAGACATGGAAATGGAAAGAAGGATCATGGAAAATCATAAGAAACATGCGTATGTATTCATTGGTTTTTGCCTTTTTTGAATTTCTTTTATTTTTTTTTCTATTAAAAATAATCAAATGTACAAATTTTTCTAGGGGTCAGTCACCTGCAGAAGCCGATTTAAATTTGTTGGAGACGGCAAGAAGATGCGAACTGTACGGAATGAAAATGCACCCCGCAAAAGATCACGAAAATGTTCCGTTGAATTTGGCTGTAGCTCATATGGGAATAGTAGTTTTTCAGCACTATACAAAAATCAATACGTTTTCGTGGGCAAAAATTAGGAAAATTTCGTTTAAAAGAAAAAGGTTTCTCATCAAACTGCATCCGGAGGGCTACGTAAGTTAGATTTTGTTATTATAATCCTCCATTTACTCAAATGAAAAATTGCACCTAATTAATAAACACTCATCGAAAAAAAGCAGTTCTTTTATTTATACTTATAAAAAATATTGTATCGTTCCGCACAACAAAACATCTAATTTTTTAACCTTCTTTTCTTTGTTTAGAAATCTTTTGTTTTGACTAACTCTATGTGTCAATACCTTATTTTCAATGATCGTTGCCTTACTGATTTTAGGGCTACTATAAGGACACCGTCGAGTTTTTCTTTGAGGGTAGAAATGAGTGCAAGAATTTTTGGAAAAAATGTGTAGAAAATCATGGATTCTTCAGGTGTTCTTCAGTTAAAAGCGTGTCCAGACATAAAACAAGAGTTTTATCTAGAGGAAGTTCTTTTAGGTAAGTCCAAATTGTAAGGGTCTTACTTAGACTTATTTTATTTTGGTTTTTAGGTATAGCGGCAAAACGCAAAAACAAATAGTGGAATTTGTAAGAGATAATTACGTTAAACGTCAAACATTCCAAAGGTACGTTGTATTGTTTCTTTTTGTTTATGTTTAAAGCATGTGTTCAAGTTTAAAAACAATTTGAAAATTGTCAAAACTGTTAAAATTTGCATTTATAACAGGTTGTTTTATAAAAAAATATTATTTATTTTAAATTATAGTATATATTTTTGAGTTAACCAGCTTTTGTTTGTAGAAATTTGAGACATACATTTATTTTTATTTAATTTCTAAATTGTTCTTTATTTATTTATTTTTTGAATTCATGTTGCTATGTTTTTTACTATAAAGGAAATTTGTTAAACTGCTTTGAAATTAAGCTGATGTGTAGGTAGTGGTTTAGAAAAAATAGAGTAATGCCCTCTATTTTTTCATTAATTGACCTTACAATTAGTTCAATCAAGGCTTATTAAATCCTAAGTGGTTTCTGCATTCGTGGAAAAAATGATTGCAGTGTTTAAAGTGCATTCAATGTGGCCCTATTTAAAAACTCGTTATTGGAAAAAGAAATTATCGAAAAGGTTTGTTTAACAAATTTCCAATAAATATTAGATAATTACAGATGTCTGTAAGTATTTTATTTATTTCTATTTTATTTTGTTTAACTTAGTTTTTTGTTTAAAATTTTTACATGGCAAAACCAAGTAGATCCCTTGTGGCGTGGAGCATGGTTGTTGTAGCCTTTGGCAAGGATTTGCTGTAACCGATGCTGGTAACAAAAAATAAAATTAATTTAAAAATTCAATTAAACTACAAAAAAAAAATAATAACATGTAACATCAAGGGAAGGAGGATGGGATATGATCGCAATGATCAAAATCCAAAAATTAAAATAAAAAATTTAAATGTCGTTTCTATTTTTCTTGCACTTTGAATGTTTAAGTGTCACATTTCATTGTTTTAATTTATTTTCAATTTGTTTTTACCCCTTTTCCATCCTATTGTTTTTATTAATCAAAATCTGGTGGCAGGTTTCTTAAAACTTAAAACAGTGTGTCAAAAATATCAAAGAAAACTTAATGAAAGCAAATCATGTCACCTTTTATGTAGCATGTTTTAAATGTTTAAAGGGATTCAAAAGTCAAATAACACTTTCTTTGAATATATTTGCAATTTTTACTGAATTGCAAGTATTTTTCTGTATCATTTTATTATTTTATGGTATAAAATAACTTTTGAATCAGTCGTAGTCATTCTTAGTGGTAAATATAACACATTAAATAGAAACGAACATTTGCATTTTACTAACAATTTTTATAGCATCTTGCCATCATAACATAAAGCGGCCAAAGAAAAAGATAAAACTAAAATTAGCGTCAAAATTAGAAAAAAAGTATCTTAGTCAAATTAGCTATTTCTGCTATGCTCCATTAAAATTAGAAAGACATTTAAAAGTCTTGTTTAGTTTGATATTAGAATGTACGAACTGTAGTGTCGGATTTTGCGGTATAAAGTAATATTTTTAAACTATATTACAAAGTCTCACTCCTCATTCCTTTGTTATGCAGGTCGGCTTCTTTCCGGCATTCTAGCGCACATTCCAGTGCGACCAACATGCACACCAGCACTGTCGGAAACAGCATATCCGCTCATCCTCTGTTGCCTCTTGCAGACAGCAGCTTAAGTGGTAGGTACCCTTATTTATATTTATTTATTTTAGTTTATTTGCTTCCTGTATTAGATTTATTATAAGTAGTCATAATTGAATAGAAAGGCAATTTTTCTATTGATATATTTTTTTTTTAGTGGAAGCCTCCAAACTGTCGGCCTCGCTGGGATCGATGGCCGCAGTTGCGGGGGCCCCGGGTTCTCCGACGACGAGGTTAGCCTCTCACCACCGAGGCAAAGCTACGTGCTGGAGCTCGGCCCCCGACACGCGGCCTACCACACTGCCTGCTCAGATGACGAACTCGCCGTCACCTCCTCTGACGACGCAATCGGTAAGTTAATAAATACATGATCCTGCTATTACATTTATATGAGGACACCTCTTTACCATTTTTGTATGGTGTGAAAAAGTAGGTGGAAGAAGAACTACTAGTAACCTAAAAACTAATTTCAGGCCACCCCAGTAACTTCTGTGACTACGAGCCCGCTGCATACCCCGTACCAAGGAACCCCGCCGACCCAGCAATATACCAACAGTTCGCCTGTCGCCGTCCGCGCAGCAGTTCACAGGGCAGATACAGGTACCAACAACATCCTCACCCACATCACTTCTACCCGGATGCCCTCTAGTCATAAATCAGAGGGTAGTCTAGACCATTCCCCCCCACGTCTCACTAATAACTACCCCTCGCAAACGCAATCTCAAAACGACATTGACATTGTTACTACCAATCAAACTCAAGTCAGTCCTGAATACACGTATCGTTCTGTAACGACTTTACCCAAACGTCACATTTGGCAGCGCAGTGCCAGTTGTAGAGAGTTGTACGATTTTAGTTTTGAAGACTCTGGTCAAGCTAAACGTAGAATCAAACCTAAAGCTGCGGAAGCATGTATTAATTTAGAGGAACGCAAGTTAGAATCGCCTATAACTAGATACGATGATCATCGTATAATTTATAGTAATGATTCTCGAAATACAAGTTTAGAAATACATCAAGACATCATGATGCCTGACCAAAAAGTATATTCTAGTAGTTATCCAGGTACCACATCTTATTCTCAAGAAAGTATGGAAGATCCGGGCAATTACGATTTGCGCGATTCACAAGACGATTTGTCTCATGACAGTTATGAACTAATAGAGCGTTCAGATGACGAGTTTAGCACAGTGGGTGATTACAAATTTAAGAAAACAAAAACTCTTAATACGCGAAGCTGCAGTCTCGATTCGGGTAATTACCTTCCTTCTGATACTGAATCAGAAGGAGATAAAAGACATAAATGTAAAAGTAGTTCAGATGTACACCAAGACATATTTGCAATGGACGATCCCAGAGATTTACCACGCGAAATTATCCCAAGAAAATCAGATGGTAGCTTTTACAAAACATTTAAACAAAGCTCTAGAACTTCTAGTTTGGAATCTAAGAGCGATTATTATGAATCAAAGGCTTCAAAATCGAGTCGGGAAAGCTTGAAAAAACCCCCAAGGGAACGAAGTTTTGGTTCCCGTACATCTAGTCAAGAGTCTAAAAGTGATTACGAGTCAAAACGTGGCATACCCCGTAATAAGAGCTATGAAAATGTTAGGAAACATGAGTATGTCGATTCTCGAGCATCTAGTCTGGATTCAAAGAGCGAATATTATGATGCTGTATCAAAATCGATTGCAGAAGAAGCGAAATACTCAAAGTTCCCCCATGATTATGACAGAAAAATTCAATTTCAACGAAATTATGGTACACAAAAACCACGTCAAGACAATATGCTTTCGGAAATTAATAGAAACATTCCGAATTACAGTTCTTTTCCTACATTTAAGGAAACTTCTCACGTTCATTCTATAAGCTTGCAAAATGTCGAAACCGAACAAAACATTAGGGCGAATAGAATGATGGTTAACTTAGAACAAAATACTGTGCCACGTGCTCAAAAGCCACGTCCTCAAACTTTACAAGATAAAGAAGCATCTAATCGAAATCAAGTTACACATATATGGCCAGAATCAATTGCTGGTGTTCCCACAGAAATTCGAGATTGGAAATCTAAACAAAGCACCCGCTCCACAGAATCAGAAAGTAACATTTTCAGCTTTGATGAAGATAAAATACAATCTATGCAAGAGAGTGATGTCGATATAGGAAATGGTTTCAGTGTTGTCCCAGATATTGATCGAAGTAATAAACCAGAATCTAAACCTAAAAAGGAGCCTTTTAGAGATGTTTTTATAGAAATCGAACCTCGTAGATTAGACAAGGAACATGACTGGACCGTTCACCAACCCATTGAGCGTACGAAATCAGATCCCAATTCACTAGCGAGGCAAAGACTTAACTCAAATTCACGAAGACTTCCTTTAATGCACCAAAAGACTATAGATCTTACACCTGCCGAATCTAGTGATGAGGATTATTTATATAAACAAATACCAAGTGCTCCACCTATAATGAAATACCGTGGGTCGCATTTTGAAATGCCTACTGCAGAATTTGGTCACTTTGATATACTGAAACGTGAAATAGAAGGACAAAAAACAAAATTTGAAGTACCCAAAAGTCAATTTGAGGTTCTTGGTGCAAAAACTCAATCAGATTTTATAAATTTACCTCCGAAAAATGATATGGACATCCCATATGTTCTTCATAAACGTCACGTCATGAATGGAACTGCCACCAAAGAAGAAACTATAATAAAACTTAAAGAAATAACAGCAAAAGTAAAAGATACAAAGAGTATAGATACTGACTCAGTATCTCAAAAATTAAACTTGAAATGTGTTGACAAACTGGAATTTTCCCAAACAGTAGACGAACTTAAACTTAAACAAAAGAAACCTAAAAGTCCTACGTCAATTGAACCGGCAGAAACAGGAGGCTCATTTTTATTCACACAAAATATTGATTTATCAAAAGTGGATCCTGTTACTTTGGAAATTGACAAAAGCATTCAACCTATTCAACATATGTCTAGTCCAAAACGAGATATAACCCGTATTGATCCTGTAATGCTTGAAGCTTTAAATAATAAATTAAGTCAAATAGAGAGTGATTCCCCAACTAGTTCGAAAACTGAAAGCTTAAAACCAATTCAAAAAACAAAAATTATAAAGGAAGAACCTAAAGTCGAAGCAGTTCCCATCAAAATAAAAGTGGACCAAGGAACCCAAAAATCTGAACCTAAGAAATGTGAAAAGCAAGAAAAACCAAAAGTTCCTGTCAAGGAGAAACCTAAAGAACCTAAACCCAAAAGAGTTATAAAACCAAGAATGCAACCTAACAAAAAAGGAGCTAAAAATAAAACTAAAGTTCGTATTACATCTTTTAGTTCTGATGATGAATCTCTAGATTCTGATGATGTATTTGGAAGTGCAGAAGCCACTCCTACAAAATGTGAGTTTTCACCTCCTCAAACACGAAAAGAAATGGAATCTATTTTGAAAATAGAATCAGAAAGAAAATATTTACAATACACAATGTCTTCCACTGAAGTAGAGGGCTCCCCTCCTCAAACTAGAAAAACAGATCTCTTATATGACAGATCTAATGACCCTACATTCCAAACTGAACTTCGACGTATATCCGAACGATCATTTTCAATCCCAAGTTCTGAAGATGAACTAAATATTAAAACTTCAGATATGCAACCTGTATTTGCAGATCCTATTTCAGAAACTACTTTAACACCGCTACAGGAAGTGGACCGAGAAGACGCTGATAAATCAGTTGACGATACAATAGATGAACAAGTTACGGTTCAAGAACTTCTTAAAGAAGAAGATATGAAAAAATTAGATGAAGAAAAGGAAAAAGAAAAGGAACTATTAAAAGCTGATATAGAACGTGACATAAGAGAGCTTCGTGTACCATCCAGGACAAAAATAACTGAAATAAGTTCACCTTCGTTAAGAAAAAAAGGACAAAGTCCCTTATTATTTGCTCATGCTCGTCTTAATCTATCAGAAGGTTCTGCATTTTCCTTATTGCAAAAACAACAAGCAACAGAATCACCAATACCAGGGCGTCGCGCAAAAAGTTTAGATGCACCTGTAATTCCTGTTAGCAGACTACCTCCTTTGAATGCTTTTTCAAGTAAAGATGACACTGTTGAAGAAGAAGATCGTGTCAGTCAAATTCTAACGGAATCATCTGATAAGGAACATCTAGAATTTTCGGAATTATCGGAAAGCGATTTTGAAAAACCAACTAAGAAAATAATTGAAAGTTATGTTATTGAACCCCCAAAAATTGTCAAAGAAGTTTTTAAAGATACTCAGGAAGCTAAAGCTTTCAAAGAAAGAGAAGCTGCCAAAGAAGCTTTGAAAACAATTGTATCCAAAGCAAAAGTTGACACCAAACCATCAAAGACTGATATCAAAACTAAAGGAATACCTCTTAAAAAGCCATCTGACAAAGAAAAGGATCAAATTGTACCAGATGTCACTAGTAAACATAGACGAACCACTAAAACTGCTTCAACACCTCGTTCAACAACTAGAACTGTAACAAGTAGATCTAAAGCAACTGCTCAAAAAACAATCACATCAAAAGAACCATTAAAAACTACTTCTAAAGACAAACTACCCCCCAAACCTCCAACTTCCGCAAAAGCAACTTCTTCAAATGCAAAACCACCTGTTGCTACTCGTACAACCAGCTTGAAAAAATCAAATTCAAGTGAAAAGCCCGCACCAATTCAGAAATCTCACTCTGCAGACAAAGGAGAAAGACTAGTAGAATCGGATAGAGAAGCCCCCACAGAAAAGAACTCTGCATCACAATCATCTCTTACTCTTCCAGAAATAAAAAGAACCAAAAGCCAAGAAATGGAACCAACTGCGAAAAGACCTACACAAAAAGAAAAGGCAAAATCTTTAGAAAAACTGGAATTTAAGCGCACCATTAGCAAAGAGCGTACTCAATCACAAGATGAAAGCGACTCAGACATAGCGAAACGCAGGGAAAAGCAGCAAATGCTCTATGAAACGGCAATTAAACAAACTAAAACTCTAAAAAGTCCTGTTAAGGATGTTCTCCCTGTCTTTCCTCAAGTTGAAGAAATGGTGCGAGAACGAGGTGGAAAGCTGGAAATTAGCATCAATACCTTTGAACCAAGTGTTTCTTTAGAGGAAGCTATAATAATAACCAAGTCTCCTAAAAAATTGGACAAAAAAATGGATAAAAAATATACAAAGAGTTTAGAATTGAATCTAGCTGTAGATGACGACCAAAGTAGAAGTTTTCAACGATTAGGAAATAGTTTAGACTTAGATTTAAGACCAACTGATCGTGGATCTCAAGAGTTTGAATTTGATTTCAAGACAGAAACTATAAATGATATTAAAAATAAGGACGCCAAAGAGGAAGAAACTAAGTATGCTGCTGGAGTAGGATTAGAAACATCTCCTGAATCTGATGATAATATAGTTCAAGAGTTAGTTGAAGCGGACATTCATAAAGAGCCTTCCGTTGGAGTTATAGAAATTTCTGATGATGACACTTTACAGGAACCAGAAATTAGCCAAGATAATGTAATTTTAGAAGGTACAAGCTTAGATGTTTGGATATCCGTGGACGAGCAAGAGAAATCCGGTAATCTGTCAGATGAAAAAATAGAAAATATTACAGTAATCCAAAAATCTGGTGATTTTTTTGAAAAAACTAAAATTGCAAAGCCACCGGACTTGGGAAAATTAGAAACTAAAAGTTCTTCAGATTCGCAAAGCATGCATAGCATGGAGCGTTTGAGTTTAGGCAACTCATTAGATATAAAATATATTGATGATTCAGGAGATTCAAGTCATAAATCGGAAAAAGATGCTCAGTTAATTGCAGAATTGCAAAAAACATCTGATACGGTAGAAAAAATGTTGCTCAAAAAAATGCATAAAGAAGCAAAACGGAAACAATCTATAGAAGAACTTAAGTCACCAGAGGAACTCCCAGAAGATAAAACTTTAGTTAGGATTACTAGTGAAGATGAATCACTTACAGAGGTAAGTGAATTAAAATGTGAAAATCAAGACTCGAACTTTTTGGCCGTAGACTCTGGGCATAAAGATGCTTTTTTAAAATTAAGTATTGAAAGAAGTCGTTCTGAGGATACAGGATCTTGGATGACTGTTGAATGTGAAGAATATGCTGGTAATGAGTCATTTGATTATGATAATGCTCCTTTAGAATCTTCAGAGAAAGTAAGTGGAGAACACAGTCCTTGCCCTGAAAATTTAGAGGAAAAATCACCCGAAAAAACAACTACTGAACTGGATGAAGCTGCAAAAGAAATAAATTCAGAGCAAATTGAAGTTACTAAAGATGGTATAACAGATACATTTTTTAAAAATGGCTTGCAAATAACAATACCCCAAGAAGATACTAACCTTTTAACAACTGAGTCAAAGTACAGTAAAATGGATTTACTCAAAAGAAGTTCAGATCAATCTCGTTCTAGTGATACTACTGGATCTTGGACAAGTGGCGAGAAGGATTTAAGTCCCGGAAATGCAAAAGAAAATGAAGAATCCAGTGTAAGTTGCTCCATAGGTCGAGCTATTGGATTAAGTCAAACTATTGAAATGTTTGCTTCTAAAGAATTAATTGATAAAACCTCTCCTGATTTAGATGCGCCTAGGAGTCCCAGAAGCCCTAGAAGTCCTAGAATTTGTATTTTAGGTCGTGCATTTACCATAGATGAAGAAACAAATCCCTTAGATAAAGAAAAGACTGATGAGTCTAGTTCCGATGGTTCTAATGCTGATTTTCCTAAAGATTTGACACCTATACAGGAAAACGAATCTACAGATGAAGGTTTAGATGTAAATGGAGGAGTTAAGTACAAGAAAAAACCTTATCCCTTTGAAGAAAAGTGGTCTAATGACTCTGAATTAACTCAGCGGTTGCACCAAAAACTTACAAAAAAATTATCTTCAGCTGACAAAAATAGTTTATCTTCAGTAGATGATTCTTACTCAGAAAGAAGAAGGAATGCAAGATCACCTTTACATTCAGTAGAGAAACTATCGACTGAATCTAGGAATTCTTTAGATACTGAATCAAGTTCAGGAAGTCTAGGTATGGCTAATAGATTAACACGATCTGGGGAGGTTGTTAAAGAAGCAAGTTCCACTTGGAAACCATTTCCTTTGGAAAGTTCTGGTTCGTCCAGCTTGGAAGAAGGAGTTTTGCCAACTGATCAAGATTTTTATGGGCAGGAATATTTTCTAAGTCGTGAAAATTCTGGAGAATTTGCTCAATTAGCAGACATCACTTATCAAGGTAAAGATGACGATGCTACTCCTACTGGAGATGGACCAAAAGACGGAGACTTGGCGCCCTTTACCTATCCGGCATTGCCTGGTTTAAGCTTAGGAACACCGGATCTAATGCCAGGGTACGGTACTTCATTTTTGTCGAGAACATTATCAAGAATTTCAGAGCGTAGCACTAATTCGGAAAAGAGTAGCCTGGATGAAGATTCAACAAAAGCTAGTACACAAAGCGAGAGTGTTGAAAATGAATCCATGAATTCTAGTGGACCTCCTGGAAGTTTTAGCTCAGAGTCGCCTAGTAATGCTCATGTTTCAGATTCAGAAAAGAAAGCATCTAATGGAGCTAAGCCATCATCCTCAGTTGAAAAAAAATCCACTAGTAAAACAAGTGAAGTACAATGTTGTGAACAGATTCCTCATAACATAAGTAATTTATTGCAGAGACAGATTTCTGATGATCGAAGGACTTCTGCTGAAATGGCAGAACTTTCCATAGATGATATAGAAATTATCACTTCAGAACGTGGTCTTAGATTACGCAGGCAAGAATCAGAAGATACTATCATAGATGAGGAATGTTTTGACAGCGATGTTCGTGATAAAAAAGGGTCTAGCAGTCAAGACAGTGATGAATGGCCTTTGCCTGATATACCTCAACAAGTGTCACATGCTCAAAAGCCTCTTATGGCATTGCACGAAACTCCTAGTTCAGATACGTCTCAAATAACAACTCAATTAACTCAGGTTTATCAACCACCTAGCAAAAATATTCCAAAAGTTTTTGGAATGCGTGGCTCACTAAAAAGTCAAGAATCTGAGCAATGGCCTAGTCCACCTTCTAGTATCGCTGAACCTCCTGTTGTTGGGAATGTTGAAACTTATTATATGACACCACCTGAAGAAGCCTATAAAGTTGTTGTAGATTCTAGTACAGTAAGTACATATGATAACGATGAGTCTCTTTCAGATAACGAAAATAGAACTTTAGACTTTGAAAAAACTCATACTTATGAGAATGTTGCTTCCACAGAGCAAATAAGCGAATCGATTTCTGAATCTTTAAGTGCAGGACCTTCAGGAGTAAAAATAGTATTGGAAACAAAATCAGGGGAATCAGGGGGATCTAATTCCGAAGAAGATTTAAATCTTTCTAATTTAAATGACGATGTTTTTACTGAAACTATTGATACTAGTTCTAAGAATGAATTGAGGCCTCCTACAGTTCTGAGACGTAGCACAACTTCAGATGATAGTTCACATTCAGGTCACCATAAACAAGAGCTCCGACCCCCTTCACAAAAAGGCTCTCATAGTTCTTATTCTGAAGAAGAGTGCACAAGTTCTTTGGGAACAACTTTAGAAGATGGCACTGTTCGATATGCCTTAAAACCAACAAAATGTACTCACAGTTCCCATTCAGAAGACACCTCCATTGCCTTAAGTCTTTCTGAATGGTCAAATAGTACGAACACAGTGAAGTTTCAAAACTTATCTAGCAATAGTGGCACCACTAAGAGTAGCACAAATACTTCAGGACTTAAAAGCGATGACAATTCTCTCACGGACATTGCTCAATCAATTTCTGAGTGGTCGAGTAGTAATAGCAATACTTTAAAAGCCCAAAGTTTACAATTCCAGAAACTCTCATCTACTACCTCAACTGGTGACAGCACTTTAACGGAACTACTTCCCACAATTTCAGACTGGTCTAGTTCGGAAGCTTCTAAAACCATGGTTCCTCAACAATTTTTCCCTACAGCAAGTACTATTCCAGAACGAGCGTCAATTTCTAGGTTAGGATCGAGTATAGATGAAGGTGATCTTTCACAAAAGTGCATTATAAGTCCTAAAAATATTCCTTCGGAAGATTTAGCTATAGTAGCAAGTATATCGGCAAAGGATTCTGCCAATAAGTTATTTACAAAATCTACAGAACGTCCTATGTTAATTCCTGTGTTGTCGGAATCAGAAAAATCTACTGAAAGTAGTTCTATGGAACAACGCACTGTTCATACTCAGCGTTACGATAAAGAGAAACAGAAGTATTCTGCAAAACACCAACCTTCCAGTAAATCAACGGAACGACCTGTAAAAGTGCCATTAAAACTTTCAAAATGTTCACCTTACTACAGCAGTAGTTTAAGTTCGGAATCGACTCCGATGCAAACGACTAGCCCCATACCCTTAAGTAAAACAGCAACTGTTCCATTAACTCGGAGTCATCGAAAACCAGTAGCAAAACATTTGTTCCAAGCGAAGAGCCCACCAAGTGAAAACGACTCGACAAGTTCGATGGAGTCTCCTAAAAGCAAATCGGACTCACGTGACAGGCGAGGATACCGTAGAAGGAGACAAGCACCACAGAAGCGCCACAAAGTCGAGAAAGGGGTGCACACGCAGGATGATTATTTTTATTTTCAGGAACAAGAAGTTTCAGATTACAACGAATATATAAGAAATAAAAGCATGGAGGAAGTGGCTTGTGCTTTTCATTACGAAAGCATGGCGGAAGGTGGCGCCGGGTACGTAGAAACTTTGGAGGAAGGTTATTACCCTGATGGAGACTCTCAATCTGGTTCAGATATATTTAGAATGGAACGGGAGGATGACGATCGTTATGAAATTGCCGAAGGCGGATTTGATGTCTCGTGTATACCTCCTCCTCTGCTTGAGGATGATTTCGAGAGTGATAGACAAATTTGATTTTAATGTGATCTAGGATACATGTTTAACAATAATTGAAAGTTGATTTTTTTCTATGAAAGTAGATTGAATTTGTATTTTGAAGTGAAATGAAGTTTGCTATATTATTTTTGACGCTGAGATATATTAACGTTTAATTTTCATTTGAATATTTACTGATTTTATTGCTTTGAGTAGGAGATTTTTGTAACACAATTTACTTTCCTAATTCTATAGGATATTAGTTTGGAGTTAGAATTTTATGTAGTTATTTTTTTATTTAACTATGATAATACTTATATTATTACTATTAAAAAAGGATAAAGTAATGGGGGAGATGATTTTCTCTAATTGTGAAAGTATTAAAATAGTTTATACAAAATGTCAATTTATAAAGTGTTAATATAAGATCAGTAGATATTTGATGAAATTAATCTATAGTGTTGTAGAAACTTTTTTGTAACAACTTGTGCACTAAATCTATTGTATTCTAGGTAAATATTTTCAGTCAATGCAGTATTTAAACGTGCCAAATTATATGTTAAATTATTAATAAAAATTTTAAACAAAACTGAATCATATGCAATTGGTTAGGAATGTTTTTTGATAAAAACAATTTTAAAACGTAAGTTAAGGTTTCATTTGATTTTTTCCAGTCTTATTAAAAGAAGTGTTATGACTATAACGGAAATCGCTTAGAATTTTGCTGTCTTCAATTTTTCGGCTATTAGAGAATTCTATTGTGAGTGGTTTTTATAGTTTTAATTTATTTTAAAGACATACTGCCAAATAATTTTAACGAGGAACATACACTAAGAAGCCCCAAAAACATCAAAATTAAGAATAGTACCGTGTAAAATCTTTGAAGGATTCTGAGTGTACATGACACTTTAAAATTATATTGAATGTTTTTTTCATGACGTGATTTCTTCTTTGAAAATCGCACAAATATTTAAATTAATGTTACGTTCTTAGACCACAAACTGTGGAATTCGAAAATTTTTCTCTAAAAAAAAAAGAAACAAAACACACAAGCCCATATGAAGACTGAATAAAGTTGTACATAGGTAAATTAATCCGCAACGTTAAAAAATGCTAAATCAAACAAAAATATCGTAAAACATTTGTATTATAATTATAGTGAGACTAACTGTTGAATTTTAAGTAGAAGTGTAATTTGTGATGTTTTTTTATTTTAAGAATTTGAGTCTTCTTATTATTTAAATTCGAAAATGCCTGCTGGTGCTCCTTCACTTTTAAGATGTTCGTGTTGACATTTGGTATACAAATCAAAACAGATAAAACTGATGCAGACATTTTCCGAACTTTATTTTTTGAAAATGAAATGTTTTTTATTACGTGTCTATTAAATCAAATCTAGAATAATAATTGTTATTCTATATTAGTGATAAAAAAGGATTCCAAGCTAACACTTAAAATGCATTATTTTATAAACTAAGTACACAATCTCATCTTTTAATGTGTAATCGCTATTTGTTCCAAAATAGATTCTTTATGTGATATGATTTACACCAGTGGTCTTTAAACTTCCACCACATGTGGAGCCCTAATTTGTAAATAAAGTTTTGAGGCAACCCTAAGTAAGCTCGCAATTGTAATTGAATTGTTACATATTTTGAAAATAAGTGGGTTGTTAAGATCTATTATAAAAATATTCTGGAAAAATTCGAGGTTTGAATATCACTGATACCGACAGTATTACAAAATATAAAACAGCTCAATATGTAAAGTATTAAATATATTATTATAACATTCTTGTAGAGTTAATAAGATCTTCTGTGCATATCTTTACGATAAAAACGTTTGGCTTGAGGTGTATAACTATTTTTAAACGAAATTGTTGAGTGTACCGTTAAAACTTATTCAAATGTGGTTTTAAATCATAATGGAACATGAAGCTATTGAAGGTGCTTCTGAAAGCATATATTCCCTGTTATTACTTGTGTCAGATAGTACATTAGCTTACCATAAGTTCTAATCTATCATGGCAGAAAGTTGGCGTTAAATATTCTCGTCCACACATGTTATCCTCCTTCCAGTTCCATCTACCTTGTTTTCCATTCCTTCTCTTGTATTTATTTTCTCTTTATAACTCGGTTTGGCATTACTAGCTGCCTCTCTTTTTCTGTGAGATCTGTAGAGATCATTTTTGTCAGAACAGTCAAAGTGTTTGTTGTCACCATTCTGTAGGTACAGGCAACTCTTATAGCTATGTATCTTCTGTAGTCTCTATCACGTTTCTATACTTTTTAATTCTTAAAGCTCTCTCCCAGACTGTCACTCCTTAGAATATAACCGAGTCTTCTTCTCTTTCCTTCGCTAGTGCACCCAGCTACAGAAGAATGTGTGTCAATGCCATCGCTGTTTTCTTTGATTTGACTGTTACGCATTGTACAGGTGTGGTACACCTGTTGTCATCATGAAATCTTGTTCTCCCATGTGTCTATATTATTTTCTGTGACAGTTCATTCCACGCAGCTGTGCCGA
>JAUIMW010000691.1:0-15480 GCA_033557785.1 Enochrus cinctus
CGTCTAGGTTGGCTCTTTCAAACTCATTTTCCAGTTCATGTTCCTTGTCCTTAATACTTCTCACATTTCACGTGCCCTTTCTCCATCTATCTTCCCTTGCACTTGTTTTCCCGTTTCCAACACTACTCTCTTCCATTATCCTTGCTGTGTTCGTCAATGTGTTGTACGTCCCTTTCTGTTGCTTACTTATTTTGTTTTAGTCTTTCGTTAATGTTTCCAGTCTCTCATCCCAGCTGAACCACTGGTCGTTTATGCTTATTTTTTTTACTTGTCAAGTCATCATCGATATATATTTTCTGCCCTTTTAGTTTGTACTTGTTCTTCATATTCTTTATTTTGTCCTCGAACGCTTCCACTTGGCTGATTATTACAATACTTTCTTTTGTAGTCACTTCAACTAGCTTTCAATTTGAACATCCACATTTAGTTTTTGTTGTATAAAATTTTTGGTCTGTACTTCTATGTTCCTAGTTCTGTCCCACTTTATTCCCTTTATTGCTATGTTGTTCTTCTTGTCTCTCTTCTCTATTTGGTCTACTTTCAGTTCTAGGTGCTTTAATTTAGCCCTAATTACCTTTCTTTCCTTTTCCCATTGTGTTTCTCGTTTTATGATTTCCTCTCTCAGTAGTTTGTTTTCATTCGTATTAATTTCCACCTTTTCATAAGTTTTTTACTAGTTTCTCGAGTTTTTCCATCGTTTTTGTTATTTTGTCTTGATTTGGAACATCTTTCTGTTGCGTTTTGGTTCTTTTTCCACTGTTTCGGTTTCGATTTCCGCGCTACTGTCCTTTTTTCCTTTTGTCACTCTGCGCTCTACTATTCCTTCAATGCGGTTTATTTTTTCGATGCCCTGCGCTCTTTCGCTCTTTAAATATCAATTAGGAGTACGTTGATGGCGGTGCATCTGGAGGACATTCCATGCCCCCTAGACCCCCTGGTGTCTTTGTTTTAATGTAATTTTTATTCTAATTAAACAAAGGGCTATTTACTGATTTTTTCCAAATGAAAGAAGTACCACAAGGAGGCCTGGACGACCACATTTTGTTCTGTATCTAAAAATAATCACTCTCCTTTACTCTGTGATCATAAGCCATCACATTTCTTGTTTCCAATAGTAGATTTCTCTTTATTTGAATATAGTAATTTCTTTTTATACTGTTTTACTAATAAACACTTTTCTTACACATGTTTTTTTAATTGGATTTCCTTTTGAACATGGTTTTGTAAGTGTAAAAATCAAAAGTTTTATAAATTATGTCCTTTGCATAAACATCTATGTTTTGGTATTTTATTTTTTTTTGTCCTACAATTTACTTCTCATGTAAGTGGTTAGAAATTAAGCACCGATTTATTTACAAGAAAAATAATATACTTCAAATAACTCAAGAAGCACTAAAGGTCCAGAATTCTCCTTTGTGTGCGTAATATAATATAACCTCGAACATTTTAGACTGCTAATTTAGTCGTTCACTAGGCCATTACTCAAAAATTAAAAAAATGTTAATAACAACGAAAATCAATGAAAAAAAAATAAAAATAAATGATAAAAAATAATAAGTAACATTAACGTAAAATAAATAAAAAATACGGATGGACAAAGCCCAATTGACGTATTGACTAATTTTGGATAGGAAATTAAAAAAAATTTATTCATAGAATCGACCTTTCTATCAATTTGTGGATATCACGCCACTAGAAATGTTCTATGTCTGTTGAAGCAGACACCCAATTTTCGACTTTTCCGTGGGAATCGAAGTGCTGCTCAGCCAATGCGTGTCCCATCGATGAAAACAAATGATAGTCGGAAGGGACCAAGTCTGGTGAAAATGGCAGGTGGGGTAGCAACTCTCGACCAAGTGCTTTGATTGTATTCTGAACCGGTTTTGCATTTTAAGTGTTGTTTGAAGAGAAAATGCTACAAAATCGTAGACACTCTCCATTCCCAATTTAACATACTGCAAAAATTTTGCTTGAAAAGTTAAACATCTTAAGAAACCGGAGTAATGCCAGGGAGTTACAGATATCATAGCGAAACGAAGAAAGAAATTGAAAAATGAGAATATATGTAATAGGCAATAGAAATAAATGTGGGAACAATAGTCTAACGCGTTTCAAAACCAATAAACCTTATTTTGAACGAAATACATAAATCACTGTTCCTCATAAGAATTGATCCAATCCATAATCGGAAACCGAGCGACTTTCTCGCTATCTTAAGCAGACTTATCAAGGATAGCTTAGAACCATTGATATACTCATTTAAATTTACAGCTAGCCATAAACAGATGGCGTAAACAGATCTAAATTACCTGAGTTAGGCGTTTATCCAACAACTCAGTTGAAAGGGCAAAAACATCAATCAAATATAACGCGAAATGTACTCTGAAGATTTCATGTTAAGTACTCAATTGGACATAGTGGTTGTATAATAGACCGCTCCCATATTGGATAATAAGCGTATTAGGGTGCCCCCCAGGCCGATAAATCAATTAAAGGATCAGCCCTGCGGTTGTTTTCCATTTTCCACCCACAACATTGACCCTCCCTGGGAGACCGTTTATGTCTTTCCAGCACGCGACGAGCCACTCTTGTATCGTAAACACCTTCTGCGGTCCCTTTTCTCCGGTCTCGTGTCTTTCTCTATCATCCCCGCGAAAAACGAGAGGGCAAACTGCTATTTTCCTACGCACGAACTTTATTTTCGGAGAGAGGGTTGGCTATACGCAACGTTTGTTTTACGATCGCAGATCGGCGAGGATATAAAATTTAATGTGCTCCACTTTTAATTAAAATCAATGGAATTCTTTCTGTTATTTGGAAACAAAGAGGCGTGGTGGCCTTAATGTCCTCGGACGAAATTACATTTGTGCTTGTGCGTGATTTGACGTTTCAATTTCTCAATTGATTCGCAAGCTGCTTTTTTTTAATTTTCTTTTCAAATATTTCACGTCTGGGCCATTAGATGCCCCTTTTTCAGCCGACGCAAACGCCGTTTGTTTGGTTGAAATCGGCGCGTTCTAAGCGGAGTTATTGCTTAAAAACTAAAAAAACAATAGACGATCGAAAACCTTGAAAACGCTATATCTACGAAACTATTTGGCCGATTCAAAAAATTCTTTCACCTAAATTCATGTTTTGCTGCACAGAAATGGTTTCCTTGATTTTTTTAAGAAAAAATACTTTTTTTGTTTTTGATGTCGCTGTCACTTTTATTATTAAATTTAAAACAATGGAACGTCGACCAATAAAATCGTTCAGAAGCCATATATCTTCATTTTATCAAATTAACTACGTATTTTAAATATTTTGAAGTGTTTGTTGTTTGTTGATCGACGTTTTGATGTTTGCATTGTTCATTTGTTACAGTTTTCTTGAGTCATAGGAGAAAATTGGAAAAGAGTAAAACCGCAGCTGATTCTGTTTGACAGGTAGGCGATTGATATTTTTTTATTGTATTGTTATATTATTACATAAGTTCCCGTCAATCATTTTATATATACTTGTTTTACGAATGCACCCACGTTTATTTTTTAATAAAGAATTAATAGGCTTTCAGGCATACTTACCTCTCTCTTTCTCTTTATCTCTTTCTCACACGGTATTTATTTGAGGAAGAAAAAAAAACAAACAAAAAATATTTTGGAATATTTCATTTTTTATTTTAATGAATATTTTTACAATTCTATATTACAAGTTTATAATAATTTGCCTATTATATTATTATACAAGAGTGTCACGACCCATTGCCCCCCAACTTGAAAATTTAGGATTTTCTCTTAATAAGGGACGTATAATTTTTTGCGAATTTATCCCAGATTTCCAAGTGCCTCCAACGCTCCTGACACAATATCTTTTAAACTAAACAAAAAAAAATAAACAATTCGTAAGGTAATAGGTACACATTTGTTCACTATAATTACAATTCTCATTAAATATAAATACAATAATATAAATTAAGCATTATATCATTGAAAAAGTCACAGACAACATTTCATTATATATTCATATATTTACAAATAAAATAATTTCATTATATTATAATACAAAAGGACTATATATATATTCTCAAATATTGATAAATACATATTGCTTTTAGTTATTTATTCTATCGCACGTAAAACGCAGGGGGGCTCCTTTTATTTAAAATTTTTATATAATACATAAAATATTTAATATTGCGAAGCGCCCCGCGCTCCAGATGCGAGGAAAAGTAATAGTAATAATAATAAATATGTGGCAAGAATAAATATGTACATAGTAATTTAAATACATTTAAAAATAGGATAATTTACTCCATTTTCGGCAAGTTGTACATAATCGAGGCGAAGAGAACTTAAAGGTATAAATAAATGGCACAAATTGAGTTTGTAAAGAGAAAAAAGACGCGTATTTCGGGAGCAAGTATTTTATCTGTACCACACACAAGAACGATTGTCTTCAAATGAATGGTACATTAATCGACTTTTTGTCCGAGTTGCGACCTCCGAGAATTGCAGAATTAAAAGAAACAATGGTAAAGTCACATTTGTCCAGTTTCTCCCGGCAAAAAACCGACTGCTTTGCTCTAGTTGAAGAACGAAAGTTACCACCGGGCTCGCTTCTATTTACATCTCAAAAATTGACACTATTTCTCGTAGAGCGCCCACAAAGGGCTTCTCTACATGAAAATATAATATAGATCACATGTGTTTTAAAAAATAAGTTAATGGAAGCATTAAGTTATCACGAAACCAAAACAAAAACAAAGTTAAGGAGCCTCCACAACCAAACTACTCCTATGAGGCGCTTTTGCCGTGGAGCTCCTGCAGTTCTTCTTCCTCTTTGGTGAGCGGAATGGTGGAGTGGTTGTAGAGACCCTGCGCCATGAGCTGCAGGGCCAGAGGGTTCTTCTGCCCGGAAGCCTTTTTGATTTTCGCCCTCTTGTTTTGGAACCATATTTTGATTTGAGCTTCGTTGAGGCCGAGTTCTGCGCTCAACTGCTGCCGCCTCCTCTCAGTCAGGTACCTGTTCTCGGCGAATTCGTGCTTTAGCCTGGCCAGCTGGGCACCAGAAAACGCTGTCCTCGGCCGTTTTTCTTCTGCTGTCTGTGCTCCTGGGGGTTTGGTTCCTGGTTTCTTTATCCGTCGCGTCCGCGGACCTGCAAAGAAGAATAGGAGGTTATAAGGATATACTTTACGTTGAAGAAAATTTGGATTATAAAATAAAAAAGATGTACCAGGATTTTTTTATAGTCATAATACTGAACACTAAATATAAGTATGGATTATGCTATGTTTTGTTCTTCAGAACAGAGAATCTATTCCTAAGCTCCAAAGTCCTAAGATTTTCTTGGAAGTCATATACTAGTCATATATCTTTTCGTAAAAAGCGTCAAGATCCTGATCATCGTAAGAACATCTACTTTGATTCCATAGTATGCTACAGTTACTCCATGTTTTCCAATGAATATGAAATGTTCTTCTTTGTCTATCTTAGAAAGATCTCATATGAACCATCAATTTTATCAATTCTGTGTCCAAATTCTCGTTTGTGATGTGTGTGAGCTCGCATTGTCGTGATGTAATATGATTTATCGTTTTTAATTGGTTTCTCTGGCAAAAAAAACAGTTATCACATGATCTACTTTCGTGAAGAAACATGCCATCATTTGCTACACTCACTCGCGCAAGCTCTCGCAGCTTACTTTGTCGATTGCAACTTCGCTGGTCATCGCCACTACTTTTCTAAAATTATAGTCATTGAGCAGTGAGAATGGATAGCTGTGATTTTTGAAATGACAAGATAAACTTCAAGGGCTTTCCCTAGTTATGGAAGCTGCAAACATGGTGTACAGTCAGTGGAACGATCAACCGCTATCTTTCTGAAATTACAGCACCCAGCTACACTGCTCGCTGACTCGCTCTCGCGCACTACTTTTCTGAAATTGTAGCCATCGAGCAGCGAGATAGCTATGATTTTTGAAAGAACATGGCGATGACCAGTGAAGCTGCAACTTACAAAATAAACTGTTTTCAACTTCAAAAATTGTCTTCTGCAATTTCAAAAATTTTTCTTGTTAATGTAATTTGTTGTTAAGCTAGTAGCCTAAGAATGAATTAAATCACTATCATGAATCTGATAATGTCCTAAACGACACCAAGAATGTAAAACATAAGTACATCTATAGGTAATTGAATTCGGGGCCTAGTGGCAAAAACAAAGGTATGTAAAAAATACAAAATAATTTGAATGAAAGTCCATATCGGTTGTCACAAAAAAGCCATGGCGATGACCAGCGAAGCTGAAATCAACAAAATTTGCTGCGAGGACTTGCCAGAGTCAGTTTGCAGAGAAGCTGCAAGCATAAACTGCATTTCAGAAAGGTTATGGGTGACCACAAATCGTAGCAGACCATTCTGGCAGTATCAAAATCAACAAATCAACAGAATGAGCCACGAGGCTTGTCCGAATCAATGAGCAGCCTAGCTACGAGCATAGGCTGCTATAATTTCAGAAAAATAGAGATGGTGAGCAGAGAAGCTTCAATCAACAAAATAAACTGCAAGGGTTGGCTATAATTTCAAAAAGGGAAAGAAAAGGTCACCCCGTTTCAGTGTCTTTTAGCGTGAATTTTAGCTTCTAAGAATCGGGAAATCACTCGCAGTGGTAATAACTAGCGAAACTGCAATCGACAAAGAAACTGCGAGGGCTTTCCCTAGTCAACTAACACCTTCGAGTATGGTCAACTAAAACTTTAGAAAAGCTGCTGTAATTTGAGAAAGTTAGGTAGTCTTTTCGAAACTACAGCAGCCTATGCTCTCATCTTCCTTGCTGACTTACTCTACAAGCCCTCGGAGCTTATTTTGTTGTTTGCAGCTTCGCTGGTCAACGCCTCTATTTTTCTGAAATCGAGACTGCAAGAATGGACAGCTACGATTTGTGGTCAGCCCTTACTTTTTTGAAATTATAGCAGCATATGCACATAGTTTGTCTTGTCAGTTATAGCTTCGCTGGTCATTTCCACCACCTTTCTAAAGATGTAGCGATCCATTCACGTTGCTCAGTGACTACTATTTTAGAAAAGTAGTGGCGATGATCTGCGAAGCTGCAATCGACAAAATAAACTGCGAGGGCTTGCCCGAGTCAGCGAGCAGCGAAGCGGCGAGCATAGGCTGCTAAACTTTCAGAAAGAGAGGGGGTGATCTTATTCTGCTTTAAAAAAATGTTCACTGTCAACTTGACTAATTTTCTAAGATTGCAGTCATCGAACAGGGAAGCTGCGAAAATGGACAGCTACAATTTGTGGTCACTCCTTACGGCAGTCTATGCTCGCAGCTTCGCTGACTCGGGCAAGCCCTCGCAGTTAATTTTGTCAACTGCAGCTTCGGAGCTACGATTTGTGGCCACCCCTTAAATTTCTAAAGTTATAGCAGCCTATGCTCGCAGCTTCGCTGCTCGCTAACTCAGACGAGCCCTAACAACCATTTCTTTTTTTTTTAATTGTAGCAGCGAGAGGTTGCCCGAGTTAGCGAACAACGAAGCTGCGATCATAGGCTCCTGTAATTCTAGAAAAGTAAAAATTCACAAATCGTTGCTGCAAAACTGCAGTTGACAAAATATACTGCGAGGGCTTGCCCGAGTTAGTGAGCAGCGAAGCTGCGTGCATAGAGTGCTATAATTTCAGAAAGAGAGGAGGTTATTATTTCACCACTTTAAAAGTCGCTGAGTCGGACAAGCCCTCGCAGTATATTTTGTCGACTGCAGTTTCGCTGCTATTATACTTTTAGATTGTAGTCTTTAAACAGTGAGGCTGCGAAAATGAAGAGCTACAATTGTAGTCACCCCTCACCTTTCTAAAATTACGGCAGTCTATGCTCGCAGCTTCGCTGCTCGCCGACTCAAGCAAGCCCACGCATTATTTTTAAAATTGTAGCAGCGAGGCTCCTTTTTTATTGTAGTCCTCGAACAACGAGGCTGAGAGAGTGAACAACTACGATTTCTGGTCATCCAGTATTTTTTTGCAATTACAGCAAACTATGCTCGCAGTATGCTAACTCGGCCATGCCCTTGCAGCTTATTCGTAGCTAGTCATCGCTACTACTTTTTTTAAATTGTAGCAGCGAGGCTGCGAGAATGGACAGGGATGATTTGTAGTCACCCTCGGGCAAGTCCCCGCAGTTTATTTTGTCGGTTGCAGCTTCGCTGGTCATCGTCACCGCCTTTGTAAAATTACATGTATGACCAGTGAATCTGCAATCGCAAAAAAAGCTACAAGGGCTGCTGTAAATTTCTTTCTAAAATTTTATGTGATTTTGCTCGTAGCTTCACTCTCGCAAACCCTCGCTGACTCGGGCAAATCCTCGCAGTTTATTTTGTTGATTGCAACTTCGCTGGTTATCGTCATTACTTTTTCCAATTATAGTCCTCGAGCAGCGAGGCTGGCTGAAAGAGTGAACACGATTTGTGGTCCTCCATTACCTTTTTGCAATTACATCAAACTGTGCTCGCAATTCGCTGCTTGCTGACTCGGCCAAGCCGTCGCAGATTATTTGTACCTGGTCATCGTCACTACATAAAATTGTAGCAGCGAGAATGGACAGATACGATTTGTGGTCACCCCCAGTCCTTCTGAAATTATAGCAAAACTATGCTTTTCGCTTTCCTGATCGCTGATTCAGCCTCGCTACAAGAGCGAACAGCTACGTTTTGTAGACATCCACTATTTTTCTGCAATTACAGCAAACTACTCGCTGTTTACTGACTGCCATATCCTCACAGCTAATTAGCAGCTTGTCATCGCCATTACTTTTCTAAAATTGTAGCTGTGAGGCTGCTCATCTGTGTCCTCTGTTCTATGACTACAATTTCAGAAAAGTAGTGGCGAGGGTTTTCCCGAGCCAGCGAGTAGCTTAGGCTGCTATAATTTTAGAAAGGGAGGTGGTGATCATTTCACTGCCTTAAATATTTTCGCCTCGGTGAGTCGGGCAAACCCTCGCAGTTTATTTTGTCGACTGCAGCTTCGCTGCTTAACGCCAGTAGTTTTCTTCAATTGTTGTCCTCGAGCAGCTTCGTTACTCACTAACTCGACAAGCCGGTAATCGCCAGCGAGACTGCAAGAAGGGACAGGCACGATTTGTGGTCGTTTGTGGTTTCACTTCTCGGGCAAGCCCTCGTAGTTTATTTTGTTGATTACAGCTTCGCTGGTTACCGCCACTCTGCCATGCCCTTGCAGCTACTACTTTTCTAAAATTGTAGCAGCGAGGCTGCGAGAACGGACAGATTTGTGGTCACCACCTGTCTTTCTAAAATTATTGCAACCTATGCTCGCAGCTTCCCCGCACGCTGATTCGGACAAGCCCTCCCAGTTTATTTTGTTGATTAATTAATTGTAATTCTAGAGCAGCAAAGACGCTGCTTGACGACTCCTATTTCAGGCTTGTCCAAGTCAACGAGCAGCAAAGCTGCGAGGATGAGCTGATATAATTTCAGAAAAACAGGGAATGATCATTTCACTGCCTTAACAGCTACGATCTGTGGTCACCTCTTACATTTATTAAATTATAGCGCCGTTACTGAGAGCTTCGTTGCTCGCTGTCTCGGGCAAGCCCTCGCAGATAATTTTGTCGACTACAGCTGTCGTCACCTCTTACTTTTCTAACATTACAGCAGCTTATGCTCGCAGCTTTGCTGCTCGCTGACTCGGGCAAGCCCTCGCAGCTTATTTTGTTGATTGCAGCTTCGCTGGTCATTGTCATTTCATTTTTAAAATTGTAGCAACGAGACTGCAAGGTACGACTTGTGTCACGAGCAACAAAGCAGCGAGCATAGGCTGCTGTTATTTTAGAAAAATCACTCATCTTTTTGAAATTAGGCTGCTATAATTTTAGAAAAATAGATGGTTTTAGTCGACCATGCTCGCAGGTTCACTAATTGGGGAAAACCCTAGCAGTTTATCTTGTTGGTTACAGCTTCACTGGTCATTGCCACCGCCTTTCTAAAATAATAACTATCCATTCTCGCTGCTCGTTGTCTACAATTTCAGAAAAGTAATGGTGATGACCTACAAAGGTGTAATCGACAAAATAAAGGCGAGAGCTTGCCCAAACCAGCGAGCAACGAAGCTGCAAGCATAGGCTTCTTTAATTTTAGAAATGTAAGGGGTGACCACAAATCATAGCTCTTCATTCTTGTAGATTTGCTGCTACAATTTAAGAACAATAGTGGCGATTACTAGCGAAGCTGCAGTAGACAAAATAAACTGCGAGGGTTTGCCCGACTCAGTGAAGCTAAAATTTTAGAAAAGCAGTGAAATCGTCACCCTCTCTCTTTCTGAAATTATAGCTGGCTATACTCGCAGCATCGTTGCTCGCTGACTCGAGTAAACCCTTACAGTGTATTTTATTGATTGCAGTTTCGCTGCTCATTGTCATCGCCTTTTTAAAGTCATAGCTGCAATCGACAAAATAAACTGCAAAGGCTTAGAAAGACAGAGATTGATCATTCCACTGCCTTTCTAAAATATTCACCAGCAGCAACAGGTTCTATGACTCGGGAGAGCCCTTGCAGTTTACTTGTCATTTCAAAATTCACAGCTATCAACTCTCGCTATTCAATAAATATAATTTTAGAAAAGAGGCGATGACCAGCGAAGCTGCAATCGACAAAATAAGCTGCGAGAGCTTGCCCGAGTCAGCGAGCAGCGAAGCTGCGAGCAAAGGCTGCTGTAACTTCAGAAATAGGGATGAACATAGGCAGCTACATTTTAAGAAGGACAATGATAAACGGTGCTGCCAAGAACAAACTGAACAGTGAAGGAACGATTATAGCTATCTATAAACAAAACAGCCACCCAGGGCCAGCAGCGGTTGGCATAAGCATTTAAATAAATACGAGTCTACGAGCATCAAAGCTGCGTTCTGTGATAGTTACACTTCTATAAAGGTAGAGACGATGACAAGCGAAGCTGCAATCGATAAAAAAATATGTGAGTGCTTGCACAAGTTAGCGAGCAGCCGTATTGCAACTGCAATCGACAAAATAAACTGCCAGGGTTTGTCCGAATCAGTGAGCATAGGAAGCTATAAATTTAGAAAAATAGTGACGATAGCCAGTGAATTCAACAAAATAAACTGTAACGGCTTGCTCGAGTAAGCCTACGAGCATAGGCAGCTACAATTTTGAATTATAGGTGCCTACCCTCGCACCTTTAATACTCTCTAACTCGGGAAGGCCCGCGCTGCTCAGTTTGTCGATTGCAGTTTCGTTGAGCATCGTCTGTACTCTTCTAAAATTACTTCGCAGCGAAGCTGCAACCATAAACAGCTACAATTTTAGAAAAGTAGATGGGAAGACCAGCGCAGCACCAATCTTCAAAATAAACTGTGAAAGCTTGTCTAAGTTAACGAGTTGTGAGCTTAGGCAGCTATAATTTCAGACTACTTTGTAATTACCATCTGAAAGCAATTGCCAACAAAAATGACTCATTCTTGAAGCTTTGAGAAGCAAATGATGGCGTGTTTCTTCATGAAAGTCGATCAAGCCCTCGGAGATAATTTTGTCAACTACAGCTGTCATCACCTCTTACTTTTCTAACATTACAGCTGCTTATGCTCGCAGCTTCGCTGTTCGCTGACTCCGGCAAGCCCTCGCAGCTTATTTTGTTGATTGCAGCTTCGCTAGTCATTGCCATTTCATTTTTTAAATTGTAGTAACGAGACTGCGAGAATGGACAGGTACGATTTGTGTCACCCCCTATCTATCTGAGATTATAGCAGCCTATGTCCACGGCTTCGTTGCTCGCTGACTCGGGAAAGACCTCGCAGTTTATTTTCCTGATTGAAGCTTGTAGTCCTCGAGCAGCGAGGGTAAGAGAGTGAACAGCAGTTCGCTGTTTAAAATTGTAGCAGCGAGTAGCCATCCCTGACCTTTCTAAAATAACGGCAGTCTGCGCTCGCCGACTCGGGCAAGCCAAAGCAGCTTATTTTGTTGATTGCAACTTCGCTGGTCATCGCCTTTTTTAAAATTGTAGCGGTGAGGCTACGAGAAGAAACAGGCACGATTTGTCATTTGTGGCTTAGCTTCTCAAGCAAGCCCTCGCAGTTTATTTTGTTGCTTACAGCAACCAACACCGCTCACCGATTTGATAAGACTTCATAGCTTTTTTTGTCGATTACAGATTCGTTGGTTAACGCTACCACTAAAATTGTAGTCATTGAGCACATCGACACATATAACTTTACAAAGGCGGTGACGATGATCAGCGAAGATGCCACCAACAAAATAAACTGCGAGGGCTTGCCCAAGTCAGCAAGCAGCGAAGCTGCGAGCATAGACTGCTATAATTTCAAAAAGAGAGGAGGTTTTTTAAAAACTTTAGAGTTTGTTGTAATTGCAGAAAAATAGCGGATAACCAGAAATCGCAGCTGTTCATCCTCTTAGCCTCGCTGCTCGAGGACTACAATTTAAAGAAGTAGTGGCGATAACTACCGAAACTTCAATAAGGAAAATAAACTGCGAGGCCTAACCGAGTCAGCGAGCAGCGAAGTCGTGAGCATAGGCTGCTATAATCTCGGATAGATAGGGAGTGACCACAAATCGTATCTGTCCATTCTCGCAGTCTCGTTGCTTCAATTTTAAAAATGAAATGGATTACCAGCGAAGCTGCAATCAACAAAATAAGTTGCGAGGGCTTGCCCGAGTCAGCGAGCAGCGAAGGTGCGAGCATAAGCTGCTGTAATACTAGAAAAGTAAGGAGTGACGACAGCTGTAGTCGGCCAAGCTCTCGCAGTTTATTTTGTGCTCAACGACACTAGTTCTCTTCAACTGTTATTTTAGAGCAGCTTGGCTGGGAGGTTTTTGCTTCTACAAGAGTGGACATCTGCAACTTGTAGCAACCTCTGCTCGATTGCAGCTTCAATGGTCGCTTCTTTTCTAAAGTTGTAGCAGCTGCCAAGAGTGTTCAGCTGTGATTTGAGGTCAAGTCCTCGCTGTTAGTTTGTTGATTCCAGCTTCGTTGATAATCGATTTTTTTAATTTGTATCTTTAAAGAAACGAGGCTACTTTTCTAAAATAATTGTCGTTTAAGTTGTATTTCTCAAGCAGCGAGGCTGCGATAATGAACAGCTATGATTTTAGAAAGGCGAAGGCGATAATTGCAAAATTCTTCTTCCTAAAATTATAGCAGCCTATACTCGCAGCTTCGCTGCTCGCTAGCTTGGGCGAGTCCTCGCAGTTTATTTTATTGATTGCAGCTTCGTTGGTCATCGCCACTATTTTTCTAAAATTGTAGTCATTGAGCAGCGAGTTATGGAATAGCGAAACTGCCTGCACAGGGAACTAAAAACTAAGAAAAGTAGCATAGCTGCAATCGACAAAAAAATTTTAGCTTCACTGCTTCGGGTAAGCTCTCTCAGTTTATTTTGCTGACTGCAGCTTCGCCACTAGATTGTTGTCTTCCAGCAGCTTAGCTGGAAGGTTTGACAGCGACGATCTCGCAGTTTCGCTTCTCGCTGACTCGGACAAGTTCTCGAGGATTATTTGGTTGATTGCAGCTTCGCTGGTCATCTCCACTACTTTTTTTTAATTGTAGCCTTAAACAGCGAGGCTGCGTGAAAGGATAGCTGCAATTTATGGTCAAATTGTAACACATTTACTTGATTGCAGCTTAGCTGGTAATGAACACTCCCTTTCAAAAGTTATAGCAGCTGCAAGAATGTCCAGCTACGATTTGAGGTCAAGTTCTCGCTATTTAGATTGTTGGTTTCAGCTCCGCTGATCATCGCTACTATTTTTTTTTTTTTTAATTGTATATTTCAGGCATTGAGGCTGGGAGAATATACAGCTACGATTTGTACTCGCCCCCTATTTTTCGGAAATTAAAGTAGTCCATGCTCGTAACTTCACTGCTCATCGACACTGCTTTTCTAAAATAATAGTCGTTTAAATTGTATGTTTCAAGTAGCATGGTTGCGAAAATGGACAGCTGTCATATTAGAAAAGCGGTGGCGATAACTGCAAAATTCTTCTTCCTAAAAATATAGCAGCCTATACTCACAGCTTCGCTGCTCGCTAGCTTGAGCGAGTCCTCGGAGTTCACAAGTCATCTACACTATTTTTTTTAAATTGTAATCCTGGAGCAGTGAGTCTGCGAGAGTAGACAGCTACGACATGTGAACATCCACTATCTTCCTGAAATTTCAGTTGCCAATGCTCGCAGCCTCGCTACTCGCTAATTCGGGTGAGCCCTCGCAGTTTATTTTGTCGATCGCTGCCACGCTCGAGATCGCAACTACTTTTCTAAAATTGTAGTCATTGAGCAACGAGGCTGCGAGAATAAACAGCTACGATTTTAGATATCGCCACTACTTTTCTAATATTGTGGATGTCCATGTTTGAAACTTCGCTACTCGTTGACTCCAATTTTTTTGTCGATTGCAGCTTTACTACTTTTATAAGTTTATAGTTCCCTATACAGGCAGTTTCACTATTCCATAAGTCGGTCAACCCTTAAGCGTTTATTTTGTCGATTGCAGTTTTTTTTGCATTATCTTATGCACTTGTGTAAGCACTCGCAATTTATTTTGTCGATTGTAACTTCACATGTCATCTTCCCTACATTTCTAAAAGTGTAACTACCAATGTTCGATTGCAGTTTCGTTGGTCATCGTTTCTACCATCATAAAATTCTTTTGAGCAACGAAGCTGCGAGCATGGGCAGCTAAATTTTAGGAAAATAGGGAGGATGGCAAGCGAAACCGCAATCAACAAATCAAATCGTGAGGGTTTGCTCGAGTCGGCGAGCAACGAAGCACAATTCTAGAAACATAGTGACCATGACACAAACTTCAGTATTAAAAGAAAGTTTATAAGAAGTTTATTGGCAATTGGAAAATTCACCGACCACTCTAATTAGAGCGGTTCGGCTCGGACGCGAAGAGGGAAGTTCATCCGGACTCCTTGATCCTCTCCTAGGAATTTCCTTAATAATGTGGCACGTTTGAAGCAGTATGGCTCGCTGTTCCATGTTGACGATGTTCTTCGGTAATCCTAGTAATTGCATATTCCTCGAAAAATTGATGATCATGATCCCTTCAGCGGACATCACCAGGGGGAAGATTCTCGTACTTTAGTATCTTATCTCGTTCCGTCTTAGTGATGTTGTCTATGATGGTCCCCGTTTGTTCCTTCTTCTTTATCAGCAGAATATCTGGCCTGTTATCGTCAACGGTCCTGTCGGTGATTATGGGCCTGTCCCAATGCAACACGTACTCCTCGGACTCCAGCACTGGTCGTGGTTGATATTTGTAGTATGGCAGAGAATTTTTACCAAGCAATCCATACTTGAACGCAAGCTGCTGGTGCACTATCTTGGCAAGCGGATCAGTATCAGACAATTTCGGACATCATCCCATCACGTGTTCTATGGTCTCGCTTACGATTCCGCACTTCCGACATCTGTCCGACACATCCTCCTTTAGACAGTGCTTGCTGTAGTTGTTGGTT
>JAUIMW010000692.1:0-15475 GCA_033557785.1 Enochrus cinctus
TTCTGTCATCTGAACAATGGTATTGTTCGTTAATGATCAAGCTGTGAACCTTTTGTAAGATGTTGCGAGGCTTCAGTGTAAATGCAGGGTAATATATACACACTGCTTCTAACATTTTTTAATATTTTCGCATATGCACTTCATAGCATCCTTCATTTCTTGTTTCATTTAATATATTTTTAACGTGATTCCACAAAAGAAGCATAGGATTCAAATTTTAATTTAAATTTTAAAATACATTTTAAGATTCATAACTTTTTAAATCACTGCTTCAAAATAAATATCTAATATTACATTCCACAGTTGATGAGTTATCAAGAATAAATAGATCGTTATGGACGCCGTATTATGTGGAAGAAGTGATTACAGAGAGTTTAGATCTTGGAAATAATATAATATGAGTGTACCACATTACACTTCTATAAGAATCAGCAATAATTTTTAAACCGCTTAGACACGCTTAGATGCATTAACAGCACTTATATTTCTTACTACAAAAAGGGGTTTATTGCTTTTTTGTCTCCTATTATTTATTGAAATTATAATTGACAGGGAAGAACGCAATACATGAAAATGTATATTTTCACGAACTGAAATTTTCATTTTGCAATAACAAACATTAATATAAGTAATGTTTTTTGCCCAATTTGATTAATGAATTCATATTAAATAGTTGTAATTAATTTGTAAAGAAAATTATTCACTAATTGAAAAAAAAAAACTTACAAATATATGTTATTGATTGTATTATAAAATTTAAACAGTTTAAAACACAATTTTATGTTAACCCTTCTGCGTGAGAGTTAAAAGTTCCAATTACTATGTGATATACGGGAGGAGGAAATTAAATAAAAACTATTAAATGTGTGTTGTATTGTTTTTAGTTGTTTAATTAATAGTTTTTTTACTAAAATATTTTTAAATATAAGTTTCATTGTTTTTTATGTACATTTTTTTTACAAAAAATTGTTTCATTGATAATGACATTCACATATACGGCAGGGTTGTCTAATAAATTTCTAAATACAGTTTTGTATAAGATAAATAATCAGTTAGATAAAAATTATTATTATAAATCAGTGCTCTGACAGCTATAGCTCACATTCAAGTTGGTGTGAATTTGTCTTACAAAAATGTATTTACTGGAAAAATAAACACACAGCACAACGAAGATCTATCACGAACATTGATAATAGTTTATTACTTTCAGATTAATGCAGCGTTATAGCCATGTGTTGTAAGAAATATGATATTAACGACAAATTCTCCAATTGCGAAGTTCAGTAAATAAACAATGACTTACATTAAACAAATAAATGTTTTATAAATTATATAATGTAATGCAGTAAGCGTTAGATCACTAAAAAATGTGTATACGTAAATTAATATCATATTTTATTTAGTAACATCATTACAATATAAAATAATTATTACAGCACATGTCATTTTCAAACCTCGCAAACTCCTTATTTTTATCTATTGCGTTCTTCCCTTTCAATTATTTTATAAACTTTAAAATATGAATAATTTTTATGAAAATATTCTTTACCACCTGTACTTGACATTGACATTTCTAAAAGTGATCTAATCAGCCAACACTTTAGAGTGCAATAAAAGTAAATATTCCTTACACTGAAGGAGATATAGAAAATTGACGGGCGCCATTTATCGTGGAATATGTATTGCCAAGGTTAGCAAATGTAGTTTTGCATATGTGGTGAGTGTTAATCAATGACAACTGTTATATATTTTTGTAATTTTGATGAGTTAATCATTATTATTATAAAGTCATTCACTAATAAATTGATAATTGCAATTAGAAAATCTACTATCATTAAAACTTTTTTATTGTGTATAGTGTAATAAGCAACTGATTAGATAGATTTACTCATATCAAATTCAATTATATTGCAGGAGGGCATTTATTGTTCGTCAACATTCAATCATTATTTGCTACCTCTAAGGTACCTACCCTTAGCTGGTTCTGTAACAGCGGGTTCCGAAACGTCTTCTTTTAGTTTCTATCTTTACTTGCTTTCCTTTTAGATGGGACAGGTTATATTTATTTAGTGAATTTTCCTACTCTTTCTGTCTAGACAAATCATACATAGTATAATAAGTTTAATACACTAATATTTGCATTAACAAATTAATTTGGAGGTGTAATATATATATATAAGTTGGGTGCGTGCAGTTAATAGACAAAATATTATATTTGTTCAGACTTTTCAAAAAACTTAGCGTTCTAAACCGATTCGGAATGAACAAAAATAAATTTAAAATCTTATTGTTACAGACTGAAAAATATGAAGCTCACATGTTCTTCGTTTTATAATAATTATGACCAGTTTCTTTTTCAAGTCCGTTGAAACATTAATAGTAATACATTTCATTGTAACAATGACTTAATGAATGATTAATTTAACCAATGTTTTAACAAACTTCGAAAAAATGTGACTATTTGTTCTTCATGTTGTGTTGATTTTAGTTTTATAGTTGTTTTGTTTCTTGTCTTAGGTCTGTTTTTCCTAGTTCGTTTAAAAGTTGGTTACCTTAATCGGTATTTATTTTTGACAATAACCTACTTTCAGAGAGTTTGAAAAAGAACCTTAATCTCAGTCAGTTTAAACATTTTTTCTTGTTCGTTTTTTAAAATTAATTCGAAGCTTTATAGCTCCACCTACACTTGGTGTCTCTACTATTTTAAGGTATAATTCATTTCATATAATATTAATTTTATCAATATTCCAAGAAAAAAGGCTTCTATATACAGTTATTACAAAATTTTACATTTTATTAATTTTCTTCTATTAAAAAAAAAATAGTTTTTTTTGTGTGTTTTTTTTTAAGTGCATTAAGGAGTTAATGAGCATGGAAAAGTAGGCCAATGTATCCATTTTGTGGCCTAGGGGTGCCAGTCATCGAAAAATACAATGCTTATCAGTTTTTCTGTACTGACAGTCAAGATGCATACTGCCTTTCGACTTCTTGTGCAGCTTGAAATTAATCTAAATTAACCAAACTTGGATTACTTCTATATTATAATTGAAATAAAAATTATTTTTATTTAAAGATGTATTTTGAGAAGTATGACGTTTGTACTTATATATCCGTTATAGTAATTAATAAAGTCAAAAATCTTTGAAAATTAAAAGCAATTCTTAAGCTTTCAATTAGCATCGTGATTTTTGTTAGCTGTAAATAAATTTATTTATTTATTGCATATAATTTTTTTTTTAATTTACTAATTAATGTTTTTGTCAATTATATTCCTTTAATGCTAAATAGTATTGACAGGTATTTTAAAAATGCAGTTATTATTATGTATTTTTTATACAGGATTTTTAAAAAATTTGTGTAAATGAAAATTCGCCTAGAACAATTTTTAAAGGATGGTCATTGTAGTATAAATATAGTAATTCATGCACATTACAAGCTCTGCGAACATTCACATGTGGTGAAATGTTTCTGTTTTTAAGTTTTTAGGACTGAGTACATATTAAAATTTGTGCGTTCGGGGCGTTGACCATCCCTTTATTTGCAAAGTGCTAGTTGGCACATCCTTAATATGACCATTCTAATTATTTCATAGTTTGGAACATTACTCATTGAAATAAATCTTAGGCCTGTTTTTACCAAATCTACTTAAACAGTGATTACCTTAATCAGTATTTATTTCATTGTTTTGACAGCTGAAATGCTAACAAAAGAAAGATATTTTTACTGGAGATCCTATACAATTATGAATTTAATTGACCTTTACTGCTTGTAGCTACAAGTTTATATATTTTTCAGTTATTTGTTGTTTTTTTTTTTAGCTTCTGATATGGAGGTCCAAGGAACTAGGAGAAGAATAATTCAAATCAGTGATTCTGATTCTGATATTGAAGTTGAAATCAATGGTGTAGTGCAAACACAAAATACAAATAGCTCTTCAAAATCCATAGTTTCTAAAACAGAAGATGTAAATGTAACTAATATAAATTCAAATGATCAACTTAAATCTGCTAAATCTCCATCATGTACTTCCAATGAATCTGAAAGCTTGGTCCTCAATCCTGACTTAAGTCCCGAGGAAAAAAAAAGAATTATTCAAAAGCGAGAAAAAATGGTTCGATATTTAATGTTTGCTTTTCCAAATATACCATCATTTGAAATATATGAAGCACTTTCAAAAACGCACTTCACACTTTGTAGTGCTAAGCGTAGACTAGTAGAAAAGGGTTATAATGAAAGAGAAGATACTTTAGCATTTGATGATTGGATAGATAAAGAATCATCATTGCCAAAAAATAATACTATAAGACCTACATCACAGCAATTTCAAAAAACAAGTAATCTTCGAATGACACTTGAAAAGCAAAAATGTAATGTTCAAAAAACAATTGAAAATAGCAATCCTTTTAAACGGAAAGATTCATCATGTAACGACCAACCCAGTGCTAAACGTAAAAAGAAAATGGATTCTAGTGATGACAGTGACGATGGCAGTAAATTTAGGGATACAAGAGTGTATGACAGTGATTCCGATTCTGAAGCTGAAGTTAGTACAGTTCTTACAGCAGACAAGAAGAGAGTTCTAGAATTCATGCAAAAAGCAACAGCTAATGAATTACAGTTAATGGCTACATGTTCAAAAAAAAAAGTTGATGCAATTATTGCCAGCAGACCATTTAGTGACTGGTTGGACTTAGTTCATAAACTTCAGGAAAATAAAAATTTAAGTACTGACCTTTTAAATTATGCTCAAAGAGTGCTGGTTACTCGCAATAATGTCAGACAGTTAATGAGGAAATGCACTAATCTTTCACAGCAGCTACAACAAGCTGTTAACAATGGTGCTGGTGTAAAATTTCAACCTTTACTACTAGCTGATGGCTATAAATTGACGAGTTACCAAATGGTAGGATTGAATTGGTTAGCTGTTTTGCATAGAGAAGGTGTCAATGGTATTCTTGCTGATGAAATGGGTCTGGGAAAAACTGTCCAAGTCATAGCCTTTTTGGCACATTTAAAAGAAACAAATGCTGCCAAAAATATACATTTAGTTGTTGTACCTGCATCGACTTTAGGTTGGTAAATTATCTTTATACTAGGAATCTCTAGATCGAGAATAATTTTTATTTTTTTAGAAAACTGGCAAAATGAATTTGAAAGATGGTGTCCGGACTTAAAAGTTTTCCTTTATTATGGCAGTCAGGAAGAAAGAAGAAGCTTTCGAATTTTATTTGCTCAAGGTGAACATAAAGATTATGACGTCATTCTTACTACGTAAGTATTAACATTTAATCTTAAATTTATTATTTCATTTTTGTTGAAAATGAATTTGAAAATACTTTATTTTTGATAAATTTTTGCTTTTGTTCATTTTACATTCTAGGCAATTCTCATATAGAGCAACACTTGCCAAAATTATTTTTTTATATAGCACTATTCAAAATCTATACAGCTACAAACCCTTATTAATTTATTTTAATAAATGTGTATGTTGTACTTGAAAGGTTGTTTGATGCACCCTGTTTTGTGTCTTTAATAGGTCCTCCCAATATGGTTCTTCAGACAAACATACATCTGTATTGCCTCTATTTTGTATGCTTTCACTTCAGAAAATTAAGCGAAACAGAGCCGGTTCTACTTATAAATCAATATAGCACACTGCTCCTATTATTCAAAGGACCTTCACAGCATTATTGTACATTCCAATTAATCTTAGCATCTGCTTATTGTGTTTTGAAATTTGTATTTATTTAGTACTTTTTCTTCCTCTTTATATCTATTTTAATTGGATACTGTATTAAAAGTTAGATGCACTGAAATGGAAAGTATTCTTTAATAGAGCAATAGACACAGACGAAATATAACGTGGTTAATCATAATACACAAGCACCATACACAGGAGATGCACATTTGTAAATTGTATACTAACAGTGAATGATGAATTTATGTTAAAAATTAAAACAATTACAATTTAAATGTATAAATGTGATTATTAAAACTTGTGCAAATAAAATTTGCATGTAGTAGCTCGAATATGTTGTACATTTAGAACATTTGTATTTTATGTATCGCCACTTTTTCTGGTGCGGCTACATCTTTGAGTATCTATTTCTAGATGAATTGAATTAACAACCTAAGTATGTGTCGCTGAATTGAAATGAAAATATTATTTTTTGTTCATTGGAATTTTTGCAAATTTTGTGTTAGATTAACTTAAAATGACAATATAATAATTTCAAGATTTCAAAATTTTATGAAAATATTAATTTTTCTGTAAATGTGTCTATTAATGGTTTAAATCTATTGCAAATCATTACATAATGTTCTATACTCCCTGTTTCGCAGTTTGGTGAATTTATCATTTTGATTTTAAACTGATAGTACAAACAATGTCCGCTTCTGAGCCTTCCTATCATTGTAGTAAATTTCCTGTCTACGTCCAGATTTTTATACTATGGTCTTTTTGGTGGAAACAAAATTTTTTGTATCATCCTCCTGTAGGGCTTACTTGAAATTTTGTGTTATATGTGGCATGTGATATTTATTATTAGGACTATTAAATAGTTGGGATTTTTACTTTTATAAACATTTTCAATACTTTCAATGGCACTATAACTATCAGTTAAGATGATACATTTTCTGGAGTTAAGTGATTTCTAAACTCTTATGAATTGCAAAAAGTTCGGCAGTAAATATATATACATCTGAAGGAAGTCTAAAAGATTTTAACAGATTATTATTTGGTATGTATATACCAGCAACCACTTTATCATCCTTTTTCGAGGCATCTGTATAGATGTCCATATAGCTTGGCCACTTCGACTGCAAATCCTTCTTAAGTCCTCGGGTAATTGGCTGTAGTTGCTCAAGGTAAAAGTTTTAATTTTATGTTATGTGTGTTTTTGAGGATTTACCATAGAGTATGCTTCCATAATCCAGTATATATCTAATGTAGGATTTGTAAATTATTAGTGTTTTAATATCACTACCCCAATGAACATGGCAAACAGTTCTCAATATGTTAGAATTTCTTTCAGCTTTTTTTATAATGTAATTAATATGTGTATTGAAGTTCAATTTTTGATCTAAAACCAGGCCTAAAAATTTTGTAGATGTAACACATGTAATTTCTATGTTATTAAGTTGCATATTAGCTGGAGGATTATACCTTCCTCTCGTAAATGTACATATATTTGATTTTCCAGGTGATATTGTTAGGTCATCCAATCAGAAATCTGTACAACTGCCTCATTTAAGTCTGAATAGAGAAGATTAATATTGTATCCTGAAGAATATATGCAAATATCATCTGCATATTGAAGAACTTTTACGCTATCAGTGAACATTTGTTCAAGATCGTGTGTATATATAACATATAAAATAGGACTTAGGATGCTTCCCTGTGGTAAACCAACATTTGCTAGTCTTAGGCCCACTAATTTACCATTAACATTCAAATAAATGCTTCTAAAATTTATAAGTTTGATTATTAAATCGGTGAATTTCAGTGGTAATCTAATTTTATACATTTTTGACTCCAACTGTCGAGTATTTATTTCTGAAACCAAACTGAGTTTTTGGAAATTTATGAAATAGTTCTATCCACGCCAGTAATCTAGATTTCCTTTCATCCGGAATCTGGTGTGAATTAAATATTTCGTTAAAAAGTATCAAAAGTAAATCTTTTGATCTTGCACGAATTTTCGTCAAAGTTTTGTAATGAATATTGTACAATTCTGGTGAAGAGTTATCGGAATTTTTTATAGCTGACACTAATTCATTGTACGAAATGTGTCCATCCAAGATCTCACATATTGGTTCCATATATTTTTGGAAACTCAAGGGAACATAGTCTGGAGTGACTTTTCTCAAAATTTCTTCTCACCATTCTCCCTCAAATAGAGATGGGTTATTGGGCCTATATATTCCTAAAATTTTTTTATATTATTCCAAAGCATTTTGATAGGAGTTTTAGCATTTAGATTTGAACAAACATTTCGCCAGCTTGTTCTTTTTGCATGTAGTATGATTTTTTTTGCGAATGCGTCGATTTCCTTATATTTAACAAAATTATTTAGTGTAGGGGATTTTTTATACTCAGATAAAGCTAATTTTCTATTATTTATAGCTGTTGTGCATTTGTCATTCCACCATTGTTAACCTTTATTCATCGTTTTGCTTTCACATATATAGTCTGTGTAGTTATTAATATTTAAGGGATTACTGTCACACAGTGTTTTAAACTATGTCCAATCAGTTTTGTTTATGTTGAGTTTTTTGAAAATTTATTTAGAACTGTTCTTTGTAATGTTTGTAAGTTTATAAACAATAATGAAGTGATCGGATCCCAGCATTTCTGTTGTTACATGCTAATCAATTATTGCAGCTAGTTATGGACTGACTTTTGTCAGGTCAATACTGGACTCAATTTGATTAGGAGGTTGTAGACGGGTGGAATTGTCGTTAAGAATCACAAAGTTATTATCTTCAATGATCTCCAAAAGATGAATGCTCCAGGAGTCTGAGACATCATAGCCCCAGGCGGTATTATGCAAATTAAAATCCCCTGTTAATATGAAAGGTTCTTTCAGACTAGATATGATTTTGTGGCAGCTGTGTAAATTTATATTGGTTTTAGTGATCTTTATAGCAAGAATAAATATAAAAGTCATTCTTTCTTTGCTTTAATATTTTAACTTCAATTATCATCATATTTGTGTTCTGGTTACAATCTATCGTACTATATGCTATATTCTTTTTAATAAATATAGTGACACCACCGCCTCTTTTATTTTTCTTGTCGAGATTCAGAACATTCTAACAATAGCAATATCTACTTTTTCTTTGTTAATATAATCAATATCAATCACCATTTGCTTTGATTGATCTGGCATTCCGATGTATTATTTGGAGGTCCATTTTTGTTAGTATTTTTAATTTTATTCAAAGTACTGAGAATTGATTAACTATTAATTAAACTCAAACATTCAGAATTAATATTGTTAATTTGTTTTTTGGAAAGCTTATATTTTTCTTCTAGCAATTTTGTCATATATATTATAAATGTTTCTAATAGTCCTTTCATTTCCGGGACAATATTTGCATTTCTTGTGCTGTTATTTCTGCTATAAGAATTGGATGAGGTTGAAAGTTGGTTATTTATATCTTCTTCAAAAAGTGGTCTAATAAGATTTTCTCTGTTTTTTGGGAGTTGAATTTATAGGAGACTCTATAGTTACTGTTGGTGAGTTATATATATTATTGGGAAGTGATGGGAATTTATTACTGGAAGGAACGTTTTGTACTATGTTTGAGTAACTTTTATTGTCACACATTTAAGTTCCATCCTGATAAGATATGTTTTGTGTACCCATTATTTTTTTTTGTCTGCTAAATTCAGGGTATTTTTTAAAATCTGATGAATTATGAGACCCCTTGCAATGAATACAATCCGGAGGACCACCGTTGGTGCACTCATCCGTGTCATGACCTTCACCACAATGGTTACATCTGTAGTTTTCTCTACAAGCTTTTGTGCTGTGTGTCCAAAAAATAGACATTTACGACATTGTAATACTTTTTGAATAAATGGTTCAACTGAACATTGGACACTGAAAACACGGACTACACTTGGTAATGTAGACCCGGAAAATGAAATAACTATCGTCAGAGTTTCCAGAAATGTAGGTGCATTGTCCCCTTCCCAGATTACTCTTCGTTTTAGCCTTTCCACCTCTATTATATTGATTTTATTGCTAGCAAAAAAAATTGGATATTTTGAGCTAAAAATTCGTTTGTAAATTCTTTTGGGATGTCTCTAATAATACCCTTCCTTTGAGCTAGATGTTGAGGTATGAAGACTTAATTTTTTTTTTAAATGTCTAGATCTCAATAAGATATTTGCCAAATATACATCCTTATACTCTATTTTGATTTTATTGTTTCCTATACTAGAAATGTTTTTATTTTATCATTACTTACAAGATGTTCAAATATATGTTTTCCTATTGACAGCGGATGTAATTTCCCAATATTTTGTTTATTTTCTATGTATACAATAAATTGGGTTGTCATTGGGTGACATACTGACCTGTTCTATTTCCTATCTGTGTGAAATTGTTTTTATCTATTTTTTTTTATTTTTATTTTTTGCTGTATTATTATTTAAATTTAAGGAAGTATTACTTTTGTTAATAGTTGAAATATTATTTTCATTTGCGTAATTAATCATACTTTCTCGGACAATGGACTCATCCCAGTTAGGATCGTTACAATCAACTATATTGCATGAATTATTTCTTGTATTGACCCCCTGCCCACCGTGTGGGGGGCAATCGTCATCCAGAATTATTACACCCTTTTTTTACACTTTCACTGTAATACTTTTGACTGAGCACCAAAAAATACGTTAATATTATGTAATTGTAAATATATATCAACTAAAAGTTTAGAAAGCTCTATAAAGAACAGAACTAGAATGGGTTATTCTTTAACTTTAGAATTAATTGCATGACACAATGGTTAAGGCTTAAAAAGGTTTTTTGTTTTTTTGCAATAATTGTTTTGTAATTAAAAATATTGATCTATTTGCCTACCAAATTAAAAAAATACTTAAGGACTATTTATGGCATATCACTCTATTTTCTGGGACAGACATGCTTGATGAATTTCACTCTTTGCACTTTGGAATCTTTTGCATTGAGACGGTATATTCCGTTTTGTTTCTGAACATAGCAGCAAATACCATCTTCAGGATATAAAATTTAAAATATTAAGACAAAGTAAAACAAATGAAGGAAAATTAAAGATCTACTCAAGACTGCAAGTGTTCTATATAAGTATGTTCTTTGTTTTTTGTTTTCTATTTAATTGTCAATCTAAATAAAAGTTTTAAACTATTTGTGACAAAGGTGTCTTCAAAGGTTTTCATAAGATGTAGTTTGTTCTCCCATGTGAATAAGATAGTTTGAAAGCTTAAACCTTAATAAGATTTAATAATTAGTTTAGTTTTTTTATAGTTAGATTGACAGTTCAAAAAAAAAGAAAAAACAAATATAATTACTTAATTTTAAATATTTTATGTTATGAAAATTCACACCTTCAAAAAAAAAATTCAATATTTACCTCTTTATTTAAAAAGTAAGTAACTATTTTTTAATTTGACTTCGTGCTATATATTGTGAAATTGCTGCTAATTTATATAAAAAAAACATCTTTATTGAAACGGTAAACACGTTGAAATGGTTATCAACCAAAGTCTTTCTTCCGAATTATACAATATACCTATAAGATTACAAACTCAATATTATTAAATGCGTATTTCTATCAATTGTATTGGAAAAAAAGAAAGATCTCTGTTCAAGTCTCATCTGAATTAGTTTGTCTATTAGACACATCACTGGGAGGGCTCTTCTATCAATCTGTCCATGTGGTAAGCATCGAATATCGTTGAGGATCTCCAGGTTGGACTCCTTGTTGATAAATTTTATGGCGAGTGTCTTGATACGTTCTAATATTGGTTGTATTTTTGTAGTGTTATATACTAGGTTGTTGCATGCGTTATAAAGTAGGACATTGGGATTTTTAATTTTTGTTATAATTCTGAGGCAAAATGTTTCGGCCACCTGTAAGTTTTTAAGGGTGGGTTGTTTACAATTTAGAGAAACTAAACATGCGTACTCCAATATTGGGCGACATAAATTTGAATATTTTTGTAGCGGTGTCGGATGAAATTTCACTCTCTCTGAAAGTGAGGCATTTAAAATATTACGATTGTGTAATGGCTTTCTGCTTGACTACTTTGTACTGATGGTTCAGATTTAGTTTATTATCAATTATCATATTTTGGAAGAAGTATGTGATTTGCCAGGCTGACTGGAGGAGAGTTATTTGAAATTCGATGGTGAAAAATTATATACTGCGATTTGTTGGGATTTATTTTAATTCGCCATTTATCGCATCAGCATTCAATCTCGTTGATCAATGTTTGTAACTTAAACTTAAACTTGTAAAGTTGTTTTGTTGTTCTATGTAATCACGTATATCATAGCAGAACAAGTTGTACAATAAACCCCGTCGCACTGGGAACATCCTTGAGATTTTTGCGGTCACACGTACACTACATCTTCGTTCGTTTAGATATTCTTTGACCATCCAAATTAGATGAGGCGGGCAGTCGAGCTAGTGAAACTTGTAGAGCAGGCCCTGGTGACAAACACTGTCAAAAGCCTTCTTAATATCTAGAAATAGTGCTTTGGACTGATTTTCCTTTTTACTATTAGATTGGATGTTCGAAATTAGTGTCACTAGAAGCAAGTGATTTTTTTTTTCTTTGGTGAGTTATGGGTGATGCTGGATGACAAATTTGTAAAAATGAATCTATGTTATTTTTGTTAATATTAGCGTTGTCCTCAATGAAATCCATGGCTTCCTTGTTAACCTTCTGAATATTACATCTGGTGGTAATGACTTTAGTCTCTGTAGAAAGGACGGTTGGCATGCAGTTTAAATTAATAGAAATCTCTATTGCCTCATGATCGGAACAAATGTCACTAGTTAAATTCAAAAATCAATGTTGTTGGCCAAGTTATCAGTGTACAAAAAAACATCGGGTGTGAAGTTAGGATTGTAAACCATTACAAAGTTTGGTAGTGTTTTGTATCTTTTGAAGTTGGAGTTATTAAGGAACGGATCTAAATGGCGCCTCTTTAGTAGGGTGTATATTCACAAGAAACATATGTAGTTTTTTGTTTTGAAAAGGGATCGTACAGGGCTGACATTCGTTCAGCAGGTTGTTTATGCTTGCTGGTTTGGCTTTTTCCATTGCCACTCCCCTATCTGCTTGTATCACACTTCCTCCTCTAGCGTTAATGTTTGATAGGAATATTTTTGTTATAATTGACCAGTCTCTAAATAGTTGAACTATTTCTTTATACATAGTTTCCACACATGCTATCATATTGATGTTATTTATTATAAAGTAGGTGGTTTTTCATGTGAAAGCCATCAATATTGTTATATAACAGTTTGAGACATGGTGAGAAGATTGATGTCCGTGCATGGGTTGTGTTACTATTTTATCATTTCCACTTTCATCTTCGAGACAAACATCAGTATGCAGACTGTTTCCAGAAAACACCGCACTTGTATCCACGTTGTATTGCTCAATAAATCTTTCCTTCAATTTGTTCAATAATTCTTGTCGATTTGTATTAGTGGGTTTGTTGATTTTTTGGATATATTTATAATAGTATCATGAAGTTATTGGTTCATGTATTCTCGAGTTTTGCTTGATAGATGGGTTAATATCCTTGGATTTTTTATTGATTGTATTCCTGGAATTGGTTGTGTGGGTCTTTTTGGACATCTTGTAGACCTTGCCATATTATCCACGGAGCCACATGCTCCACATTTTGGTGGAAGTGTAGATGTACAGCTGTTCGTGTGGTGGTTTCGAGGCATTTAGTACATTTGTTGGGTTCTTTGCAGGCTTCAGTTTTGTGTGTGTAAAGGAGGAGCATTTTGAGCATGGCACAGGGAGCAGTGTCGGAGCAATGCTTGGATGGACTGGATAATGTCTGTTTTTGTTGAAAACACCTTGGCTCATAAGCTTTCCTTTATTTTATTTCCTTTATTTCTTATTAAATATGTTGATTGTGCTGTTTGTTTGGATATCATTCTGTTGCAGAATCTGTGTTGTATGTGGTTTTTTTTTAGCTGATTACTAATTTCTTCATCTGTAATACATAGTTTGACTGATCCGATCACCGTGGAGTATGTTGGATCGTTCTTCTTGTGTGTGCTGTGATTGTTTTCTTTTGATTCACAAAAACTGCTTATAATTCAATTTTTTGTCGTCGTGATAGCCTAGTGGTTTAGGCACTGGCCTTTGGAGCTAGGGGTCGTGGGTTCGATCCCCAGTCACGGTGATGATTTTTCTGATTGGGAAAAAATGCTCAGTGCCTCATCGTCCGAGAGCGATGTAAAACTGTGGGTTCCGTGTGTTGTAGGTTGTACCACGCACAAGTTAAAGAACACTGTGACCCTCGGGTGCAGTCCCGGCACAGTTAAAATTTCCAGGAGTCGTGTCTCAATCCCTGGCGTCAGTAATTGGTCTTGTGGTGGAAATAGGCTGACATTAAATAAAACAATTTAAAAAAAAAATTCAATTTTTTTTTTAAGGTGCTCAACTGATCAATGATATGTTCTTTTTCGTTGTTGCTTTTGAGGAGAAATACTTTCGATGTTTTGAGTATGACCTCGGTGGATTTGGGCATTACCTTATTCCAAGCATCGGAAAGTTCAATCCTGTTAACTGACTTAGTTGTAGATATGTAAAATAACAATTTGTATTTTTTGGTTGTGGTTGTTTTCTTTGTTTTGGCCACCTATTTAAACATTCACAGAACTTGTTGTAGTATTAGTGTTTCTATTTTGTATCTTGTTTTTTTTCTGTTTGTTTTTGTGTGCTTATAATTTCCTCAATTTGTTGCTGATAAAATATTTTAGGGGCATTTCCGTACTGATCATTGTGTCTTCTTTTTTTCCACTCTCCACTGTCATCAATTTTAATTTCACTACTTTCACAGAGATAAATATATGCACACTCTCTGAGTTCCAGATGTGTACTTAATTTATATAATATAATACAAATAATGTATTGCTTGAAGCTTTATATTAACATCATGTTCAATACTAATCCATCATTTCTATTATGACGTGTAATATTTATTTAGATAAAAAATGAATGATGTTAATAGAAGGAACGTTTAAAATGTGCATTCCCAAATCCTCTTGTTCCAGTCAAGAGTTTGGAACATTCTAGTGTTGCTATAAACAATTTTGGAGGTATTGTATCTCCCTGTCGTACTTTCATTATGTGGATTCGATCTGTTTCATCAAGTAGTTTAATTGACAACGTTGCAGAATTGTTAATAGTCTAGAAGAGTTCTATGTAAGCCACTGAGTCAAAGGCCTTTTCGTAGTCAGCAAATACACAACACAGGTTATACTCCTGGCATCTTGATATCAACTCACTATATTCACTATAATTACCATATTTTATGCCCGTAAATTTCATATAACAACCAAAATTATTTATTTTACGCCATGAAATGTCGTGTTTCAACTAAATTTTACTACTGGGATTCTTAATGAATTATTCGATTCCCATACTAGTGATGATTATGTATTTGATTTAAATAGTTTAGGTGGTTTGCAATAATTTCAAAGTTAACTAGGAGAGTTTTTAATTATGTTGTTCAGTTGCTACGATCTACATAAACAGACAAACCAGACTCAACAAAAACCAAAACAAACTTCATTTGGCCGATATATATCGGAGAAAACTCTGACCATTAATTAAAGAATGTTTTTACCTGCGTTTTGATTGAAGTAATGAATATAAGGCGCGCCACTGGTAGCGTTCCGCCCTTACTTCGGCGACTCGTTGCGTCTGTCGGGAGGACTAACTGACTGC
>JAUIMW010000693.1:0-15474 GCA_033557785.1 Enochrus cinctus
AGACGTGAAGTGTCATCGAAATTTTAAAATATAAATGAGTAATATGACGATGACACTTCACGTCTCTAGGTTTAATCAACTTATAAGAATAACATAGATAACGGACATTCCATGTCCCCCAGACCCCCTGGTGAGCCTTCTGTTATTGTTAAAATTAAATAAACATCCCATTTTGAAATAAAGGAAGGACCACCAGAGGTCTTGGGATCATGGAATAATCTTCAGGTATTCTGTTATATAAGATTTTTAAATAAATTAAGGAGACGAAAACAGTGCACCTTAGGAGATTTTTAAATACGTTAAGAGCACATAGAAGACAGTGCACAGTATTATACAGATTTATAAATAAATCGTTTACTGATGTCCCCCGGGTCTCCTGATTGTCCTCCTGGAGGATATTCCATGCCCCTAAGACTCTCTGGTGGTCCTTCTTTAATTGTTTTTTTGTTGTTTATTCTAATATAGGGATATTTTCTGATTTTTTAACAATAAAAGAAAGTTCATTTAGAGATCTGATAAAAATTGAATGTTTTTCAAGTACATCAATATCGATCTTTCTTTTATTGTTAAAAATTCGGTAAACATACTTATACCGAGATAGAACAAAAACCAAAGAAGTACTTCGACAATATTTCATGTCCCCCAGACTCTAGTGGTCTTTTTAAAACATCAATAAACATGCCTTTGTTAGAATAAAACAAAAACAAATTAAATCGTTTTTTATATAACTTTAATTTATTTAAAATCTAGAAAACATTCTAAATGGTCGTGTGTTTATTGTTAAAAAAAATCAGTGGAATGTCCTCCGGGCATATTGCAATCTACGTATTACTAATTTATATTTAAAAATTTTCATGACACTTCACGTCTCTAGGTTTAATCAACTTACAAAAATAACATACATAACGGAGCTCCTGGAGGACATTCTATGTCCCCCAGACCCCCTGGAGGCCCCTCTGATATTATTAAATATCAATAAACATTCCCTTTTTGAAATGGAACAATAAACAACATAATAAACGACCACTAGGAGGGTCTGAGGGACATGGAATGTCCTCTAGGCATATTGTAATTTACGTATTCATTTATAAAAATCTCGATAATACTTCACGTCTCATGGTTTAATCAACTAATAAGAATAACGTAGATAACAAAGCTTCTGGAGGACATTCCATGTCTCCATCAGAAGCAACAAGCAAAAGATGGTTTCAACGGTTCAGAAATAATGAGTTTGATTGAGAAATAAATAATGTGGCAGACCACCAAAAAAGTTAATCCTGGACAACCATCAACATCGACTGCAAAACCAGATCGATTCGAAAAGAATATAATGCTTTGGTATATATAAGCTGATGTGTTGTATTATGAACTTCTAAAACTTGGCGAAACCATTTGTTTGCATCGATGGAACACGCATTGGTTGAGCAGCACTACAATCCCTACGAAGAAGTCGAGCTTCAAAAAGGTGGTCAAAATGTGTAGAAAGCAATGATCAATATTTTTTTTTAATTTTACTTTTCCATTCAAAATTAGTGTTTCATTTTCACAAAAAAAAAACGCTCATTCATACTAGTGAACCTGGTAGAATGTCTTCCAGAAGCTCCATTGTCTACGTTATTCTTATTAGTTGACTAAATCTAGAGACGTGAAGTGATTTTTAAAAATAAATCTGGTTGTCTTTCTTTTATGTTGTTTATTGTTCTGGGGGACATGGAATGTCCTCCAGGAGTTCCGTTATAAGCATAACGTAGGCTTATTAGTTGATTAAAGAAAAACAGGGACACTCTCTATACTCCAAGGGCTCCATCTTGGAGGCTTACATGAGACAAACAAAGACAGAGGTCATGGTCAGTAGGTTCCATTTGCAGGGCATCAACAGAGGTGGATCTCATAGCTCCCGAGCAAGATCGGAGTGGTTTATTATGGATAATATCCAGTCTTTTCAGGTTTGTCCTACATGTATTAGAGTACAAAACCATTTGTGAAAAACTATTCCTTTGATTTAATCACTATTATATTTAGGTCGTCTAACAACGACGGTAATCTAAGCCGCGAGCTATAAACACAGATATCATCAGCATATTAAACAACAGTCGTATTTTGAGGTAGTATGTAATGCAGATCACATGTGTACAGCTTGAAGAGTACTGGACTGAGGATTGCCCCTTGCTGAAGCCCTTTGGATACGTAATGTGGGCCCAAAAGAGATTGGTCATGTTTTCTAATATAAATCTACCGATCCTCAAACTTTAGTCTTATATTTTTCGATGTTCTATTAGGTAAGCCTAATTTAATCAGCTTCTCTTCCAACAGACTCAATTCAACATAATTGTAAGCATTTTTTATGGAAAAAATCAACAATTTTTTCAAGGAAATCATTTAAAAAAAAATCAATCGATAGTCCAATAAGATAATTGAATATTTTTGGGGGAGTCGCCGTAAAAGTATCAATTTATTCGTTGCCGAATGAATCGAGTGTAGGTTACGAATAATACAAATAGAATTATGAGTTGAAAGCAGAAAGCAGGGTGGAAATACTTAGCCAGCGTGACATATATTGTCGAGAGTATTTAACACATGTGGCGTGAATATAAATTAAGCGAATAAAATCCCCGTAACCACATGGGTTGGAACCACCCTGTCAGTGCTCGCCGGACGGGGTGGTTAGGGGTCGAGTAGGGGGCGAACCAGCAAGTGGAACATTGCTTACAGCCATAAATTACTTTAATTGCTACCATCAACTTTGCTAATGTGTTACCAATTATTCGAAACTAACTCACTAATTAAACGGACGATTACCGAATAAAAACCTTCCTACTCGTTCTCTCATCTCCCTCTCTTCTATATTTGTGCCATTTCACAACTAAAACGGATTAAAACCCTTCGTTTCCAACAGTTTCAGTTTAATTTACTTTTTCTACTCGATGCTTTATACCAAAATAAAAGTAAACTCAAGTTAAACAAAATCTTGATATATCAAATTTTGCAGTAATCTCTATAAACATTAGCTAAAGCTTTCAGCTTATTAAATAAAATAACACATATGCTCATTTGCTTATCAATCACAGGTGTAATTAGTAAAATTGATGTTTGGTTGGCGAAAAAACGTAGCGGAAACGCGAGTAAAATCCATGAAAATTCGTAGGTAGTTTAAACATAAGGAACATCTTGTGAAAAGGGAACATTCCCATAAATGTAGCCGAGGATGGAGAGTTGGAGTTGGAGTTGGAGCTGAAGCTGAAGCTGAAGCTGAAGCGACGGGCGCATTCATTGTTAGCTATAATTTGATTACACTTCATCAAGAGTGCGCTGTTTTCAGCAATGCCGCTTAGATGAGCTGCAATTTGCATTTAATTATCACATATAATGCGTATTAAACGGTCTGTATGCCGAGATGCCAACTTTACCGTGAAATCGGCCCTCGCAGCAAAATTTGAATTTGTGATTTGATGATTGTTATGCTATACAATAATCCCGTTATACCGGGCTAAATGGGATTTTTTAAAACCTTTTTTTTTGCACGCTTGTCACTCACTGCTTTAAATCTTTTCTCCATTGTGTGCTTGTTACTCTTACTCCTAAATTATCAAAAGTCTATAACTAATACTAATACATTGAATTTATTTATTAAAGATTTTTATTTGAATGGTCTTTTTCAATTTTTTTATTAGCAGTCACCAAGATGACAAAATTATTTTGATCATGATATTGGTGGGACCTTTCTTTATCAACACATCTGCCACAGTGTCATCCCATGTCTTCCTTGGACGACCTCTTCTTCTCTTCCCCTCTACTCTCGCCTGCCAAACTCGTTTCACTTGCCTTTCTTTGTCCATTCTGATTAGGTGACCGAACCATCTTAATTGTTGCTTTTCAATTGTTTTCAGCACTGTCTCCACCTGTAAACCTGTTCTTGTAGTTTCACTTCTTCCTCTGTCTGTTTTTGTGACTCTCCTAACTCTTCTCAGATACATCATTTCAGCTGCTTGTATTTTATTTTTCTCTGCCATGTTCAGTAGTCAATTAATATGCTCTTGTAGATTTGAAGCTTTGTGCTATTAGTAACCTCTCTCCTGTTCAGAAATACCTTGCTTAAGGCTTAGTATGTTCTAACGGCTGCACTTACCCTTGCATTTATTTCTGCCTCTTACTTCTCACTTTCCTCTATCAAAACTCCCAAATACTTATAGCTCCCTACTTGCTATCACCATAACCTTTGTCTTCTCACGCCATCAAACTGTTTCTCAGCTCTCTCTCACTCTCCGTGAACACCACCAGATCATCAGCGTAAACACATTCCGATATATTTACCGTCCTCATGTTTCTATACCCCACCTGTATTGGCTTCACTTTCCTCCTGATGTTCTTTAGGATGTCATCAATCACAATTATAAAAAGTACTGGGTTCAAGACACCTCCCTGTCGCAAACCATCCCTGGTCACAAAGAAACTCGAGTGTTCATTGTCTTTACTCACTTAGTTCGTTGTACGTCTGTATATTCTTTCGATATTCCTACACAGTTTATCCCCCACTCCATTTCGTCTCAGACTACTCCACACTGATTTCCTTGGGACACTATCAAATGCCTTCTTTATATCCACAAAAACCAGATACAGTTTTTGGTTTTGTGCAATTTTCTTTTCTATTACCTGCTTTATTGTGAATACGTAGTCTTAACCTCCTTTCCAGGATTCTTTCGCACCCCTTCAATACAACGTTCAAGAGTGTTATGCCTCGATAATTTGCGCAGTTCTGATTGTCTCCCTTCTTGTAAATTGGAATTATTATTCCTACTTCCCAGTCTTTAGGCATTTCCTCCCACCTCTCACTCTTTTGTATATTTCTATCAGCATGCTATGTCCCTCTTCTCCCATGTTTTGCATCATCTCTGCTGTCATATCGTCATAGCCGGCTGCTTTTCCTCTTTTCATCTTCTATGCCACTTCTATAACCTCTTCTTCTATGTTTTTGTTACATTTCACATTTAATAGCTCCTCAAAGTGTTCCCGCCACCTTTCTATTGTCTCTTCCCCATTCTTCAGCATTTCTCCCTCCTATTCTTTATAGTTGTGCTTCCTTTTCGTTAGTCTTCCTTAATGTCTTCGCTGCCATCACCATATCTTCTGCTATCTTCCTTTGTCTTTTGTAGATTATATATTTTTCCAATATTTTATTTTTGAAGTAATAATTCCAGGCTTGCTTCTTTCTTTTTGTCTGTGTCATTCCACCATCCTGTTAGCTTCCTGTTTCCCCCTTCTAACGTTACCCCATGCATTTGATGCAGCAGCCAGCACTATCTACTTAAATTTGTTCCACAAAACTTCTGTTTGCATGGCTCCTGCTTGATCCTACCAACCCGCCATTTCTTGCTCCACCAGTTCTCTGTACTTTCCGACTATTTCTTCTTCTCGCAATCTGTGAACCTTTATTTTATTTCTCGCCTTCTTCTCAATCATATCCTTCCTTTCATTAAACTTATCTTTGCCTTCAGCATGTAGTGATCACTGTATATTTTCGCATTTCTTATTACCTTAACGTCTTGAATGTCTCTTATAATTTCTCTATTTATAACAACATAGTCAATTATGGATCTTTCTTGTCGGCTTATTATTTCCCTTATGTATATCTGCGAGTCCTTGTGTTGATAAAACGTACTTGTTACTACTAATCCGTTCAGTATGCAGAAGTTTATCAACCTTGTGCCATTAATGTTCCTGAAGTTCTCTCCATGCATCCCTATCACATCACTGCTCCTCTCATCTTTCCTACCCACTCTTCCATTTAAGTTCCCCTTTAGAATTGTTCTACTCTTTATCTCTTCTAATAAAAATATATCATCTATTGGTGCTGTTAATGTGTATTACAATATTTAGAATTAATATCTACACCAAGTCAAGCAACTATCAATACAGGTGGTAACGAGGGCTTGTCCGAGTAAGCGAGCAGCGAAGTTGCGAGCATACGGTGCTACAATTCGATAAATATGTACATAATAATAATAATAAATCATCTATTAGTGCCGTTAATGTGTATAACAGTATTTACAATTAATATCAATACCAAGCGAAGCAGCTATCAATACAGTGGGTAACGAGGGCTAGCCTGAGTCAGCAAGCTATATCAAAAAGGCTGCTACAATTTAATTAGTATCATTACCAAATGAAGTAGCAATTAATACAATTATCAGCGAGGGCTTGCCCGTATCAGCAAGCAGCAAAGCTCTGAGAATATGCTGCTAAAATTCAATTAATATGTACATAATAATAAAAATAAATTATCTATTGGCACTATTAATGTATATTACAGTATGAACAATTAATATGTATACCAAGCGGATCAAATTAAAACGTATTTTAAATTTTATATAAGCAACTAACAAAAAAATTTGACATATGAATGTAAAAACTTGGAATTAATTACTGACTCAAAATTAAGATTCAAATCACACGTTTCTAAGTTCATTCAGGGAGCATATGGCAGTTTAAAACAAGAACAGAATTCAGAAGACTCAGAATAGCCGTTGCATGGTATTAAAAAGTTCTCATCAGGATCAGATATATTTATTAGAACAAAATTGTTGAATATGCAAAATCGAAGAACACTGCTGTGTTTATTCATAAGATACCGCTCGGATGAGTAGCGAAGCTGCAAGTATACTCTGCTATAATGTAATTAATCTAATAGTTTTGTTAGAATTTAATTAGCGTCGGTATCAAATGAAGTAGCTGTTTATACAGTTGGCAACGAGGGTTTTCATGAGTCATCTAGCAGCGAAGCTGCTTTAGTTTCTTTGTTATTTATTTTGATATAACAATGTAATTAACATAAAATTGACAATTATTAATACAGTTGATGGCGAGGGCTTGGCCAGGTCAGCGAGCAGCGAAGCTGTCGCTTTGATGTAATCAATCGTTATTATCTACATTAATCAAAGCTAGTAGCGAAGCAGCTGTTAATACAGGTAGTAGCGAGGGTTATATGCATTAAACAAAGCAGATATTATTACTATTGGTAGTGAGAGTTTTTTGAAAATGAAAATTTGCATAATTGCATTTTTATTTGTTTGAGTACTATTTTATTTTAAGACACTTATTTATGCTAGGCGAAGCAGATTGGTTGCAAAATGTACCCATATACATAAAATTACAGTCAAGGGCGCAGTTCAGTCACACATGTCTATGAGGCTGCTCTTCCACTAAACCCAATTTATAATGTTACAAGAATACTGTTCCCCTTAGCTTGACCTTACACACATACACACACACTCCTCCGAAAAAAACTCAAACCCAAAAACAATGATACTGTCGATCGTTACAACATAAGAAACAACATTATAAGAAAATATAATAATAATAATCAGAATATTGAGGTATTATATTTTGGAATTGTAAGTGTAGTTCTGTGTCTTAAGTTAAAATTGTGAACCTCAGTTCTGAACTTTATTATATTGTACAAATAAAGTTGAGTTTTAAATGGTTTTGTGGTACAAACAGAGGACATTCAACCTAAGTCAGCTCGCCAAATTCAGCCACTCAACATCTTTGAGTTTACGGCTTGTATGTCATATTTTCTGATTCCGTAAATAAATGTAATGTAATTAATATCTTTATTAAGCGAAGCAGCTAACAATTGGATAAATTGGAATTTAATTATATTAAGGACCTAGAAACAAGTTTCATTATATTTTATGCCATTTATACAAAAAATAATACTAATGATACTTATTGAAAACTTACAGATAATGAGTTGGATAATACGAAGTAATCACACACAAACCCGTACGAAAAATTAGCGATAAGAATGTTCTTTGTATGAGAGTGACAAAAACAAATATTATTGTCTTGGTATTCCACTTCCCACACGTAAGGGCCAACCTATCCAACAAAAAGTACAATTTTCGACGAGCTAACTTTAATGATTGATACCAACGGATTTTGCGAGAGGAGTGGGCGCATGACGGCGGTGAGGCTTGTGACAACTTTTATAAAATTCTTTGCTCTATCTTTGACGATTGTGTTCCACGTTTCGACGCAGAACATATTCTTCATGGTTCACTTCTGCGCTAATAAGAATGATAAAGAAAAAACATCACTTCATTTGAAGATGTCCAGACGTTATAGACTGTCACGTTTCTTAAAACACAAATACTTTCAGCTTCGTCTTGAGGTTAGAAATGAAATCACATGTTTTTACCGCAGTTGGGTCGCTGATGTTGAACAATCTCTGAAGATTTTGGCATTATGTTGGTCTTACCCTCCATGTCATCTATGATGTATTTTCAGAATCAGCTACTGTTGGCAGATTATTTTCTAGTGTCTACACGTCAATTGACAATCCGGGTTTTGTTGGGACCCATCAGGTTATTACGCACGATTGTATCAAACTCTTCCCAACTTGTCAGAGTCAGGTCATGTTTTTGAAACAATTGTCTATAAAAGTAATTTACGATTCAGTTCATAGGTCTTTATCCCCTTTTCAGCTCTCGATCAACCATCTCCAATCTGTCTATTAGTCTTTTTATATCCGATATTCTCGATAAACGTGGACAGGTTGATGTTTTGTATCTGGACTTTTGGCTGCCTAGACCACTCGATCTTCCTCACTAAATTGGAATCCTTTAACTTTTCCGCGCGATTGATCTCACTTTCATCTTCATATTGAGTGGGATAAACTCAGTTTGTTGAGCATATAGGCCATTCTTCCTCTCCCTTTCCAGTAATATCTGGCAGGTTAGTCCCATCTCTTCAATTTTCTCTCTAATCACGCCATCCCATGCTTGTCTCGACCTCCCTCTCCTTCTCTTGGTGTACTTTCTCACCTGCCATGCTTTTTTAACTTGTCTGTCCTCCTCCAGTCTATTCAGGTGTCCCCACCAATTCATCTGGCGTTTCTCTATGAACTTTGATATTGGTTCCACGTTCAGTTCTGTCAGTATGTCCGTGCTCTTCATCCTATCCATCCTCTTGACTCCCAGCACTCTTCTTAAGTATCTCATCTCTATTGCTGAGATCCTACTATCTTTTTTCCTGTACAATGTCCATGTCTCACAGCCAAACGTCAGCACAGGTCTAAATATGAATCGATATATTTTTATCTTGGTCTGTTTTGAGGCCTCCCTTCTGTTGATGAAGGTCCCACAGATGTCATACTACAGTTTCATGGACTTTTCAATTCGTTGGTTAATTTCCACCTCTTGTCTCCGTCTGCTGCTAGTTCTACATCCAGGTACTTCTGGTTAACTCTGATCTATTTCTATGTTGTCTACAGTTATATTCAATTGGTCGTTGTAGTTCTTCTTTATCCTTAGCTATCAGCACAATGTCAAAGTTCCAAGAATGTTTCTGTGTGGGCTCCTGCCGAGAAGACCGAGGATTTTTCAGCAATACGAATGCTTGCAGGAAGAACATTGTAATACTTTACACCTATAATTGCAAAATAATTGATATAGACGGTTTTTGCTGACCTAGGAATTCTTACTGTATCCTTTACTCTACTTCTAGTATTATGTGGATGGTCTGTTGGGGTTAATAGATTTTTGTGTTTAAATAGAAACTTTGTGCATGCTGAGATATACTGCAATTTGATAGGTAATACTGGGGTCTCACTGAAAAGTTTTTTTGTTGGATAAGTTCTCTTCCTCTTGTAGATAACTTTCAAAATTGTTTTTTGTGCAGTTTTAAGAATCAATAAAGAAGTACTGCCCCAGATCACAATCCCATAATTAAGCACAGAATCTACGACAGCGTTGTAAATTGTAAGCATTACGGCTCTACTCGCTACATTTCTGATTTCGTAAAAGTTTACTGAGATAGTTTCTATAGTTTTTGAATTCCTGCACTGCCTGTTCAGAAGAGTCTTTTTCCAATCTGAGTTTCATTTTATCTCTTTTCCGAATGGATGTTAACAAACCTATTTTTATTTTTAATTGTTTTTACTTCAGTAGACGTTTTAATGCCTTCCTGAATTATATCTACTAGTCTATTTGTGGCATGTTCCGGATCCCTTATGATTAATATTTCATCCCAAAGTGCGTTTTCAAAATTATTTCTTAATTTAATGTGATTTATCTGTTCATAGGTGGTTTGCGTTTTATGCTTGATTATTGACTGTTTTTGATAAATTCTTATAACTGATGTAAAATGATCCGTGACTGTCGATTAATATACTGCAGCATCGATAAAAACTTTTTGTTTACTAATTTTTAGTACTCTTACTAAGCTATGATTGATACATGTACCCGTGGAACTTTCAACCCTCGTGGGAACATTTACCTGGGACTGGAAACCTTGTGACAGGAAAGCTTCCTAATATTAGTTTACACGAAAACAATTTTTATTTAGGAGGTTTATATTTATATCCCCGACAACTAATGTTAATGTATTTTTATCAGTATTCTCAATATAATTAGTAAAATCATTAATGAAAATATTTATATTTGTAGCAGGGAGTCTATTGATTGACAGAATTTTTATTTTTTCATGAAAAGTACTAAACCCATTAATGATCGTTTCAGATATATATCTCTGCTTGGGTGTTGTTAATATCAACTTTCTGGAGAATTCCCAGACGGTTCATCTATATAAGTCTATTCTTGATGGACACCCGACACGAATAACCTCATTGTCTTCTTCTATAATAGACTATATTTTATTCTCGGATAGATCATTTGTTCCGTCGCAAGGTTCGGTCAATCTTCATAAAGTCATTTACTAATTTTTGTTGCTCCTTGCGATGATCGCTTTACTCATTCGAGTGTGTATTCAATCATCAGAAATTATTCACAGACTTTTCCTTATGATATCTCGGTTGTAGATCATCAATTGCGTAATCATTTGTATAGGTACGATGTTCTTCCCGAAACGCAGTCTGGATTTAGACTAAATCATAGTTGTGCCACTTTTCCTAGGCGTTTGATACCTTCAATTATAAACTCTTATTGGCTATTCTTTATCATATAGATCTATCATCTCAACTCAACTCACAGTAATAACAATGTTTTCACCAACTGTTAACTGTGTTAACTCCAATTTGATATGAAGTGGTGGAAGTCAGATCTTTTTTAGGATCCACTAAACTTTGTCTATCAACATTTTTAACTCCAGGAACGAGAGCCTTTGTGACTGGGCACGTCTGCTTAACATAGTGTTGTTGTCACGGCTATCCCATTCACAGAGGAAACATGGAATCACTTTGTGTAACCACTTTCTTGACCTAGTAACATGGAATTAACTTTCAAATCTCTACAGAAGAATATTGCTTATCATTATGTAGAAATACAACTTTGATGAATCGATGAAAAGTCTCCATTCCTCTGGTTGAGACAAATCTAAATCTAAATGAAAATGAAACACCAGAGGCTAACATACGTCTTTCTTTAAGTCTAGACCCTAAAACTTTCGCTGAATCCTTTGGTAGGCCCAGATCTCGTACTAAATCGTTCAAGTCTGATTGAGAGAAAAGTTCAGAGCTATTGGTACCTGGACTATGATTCAGGTTGTCGTTATCGCTGCTTATTGCTTTTAGAAAAAGATTTATTTAATTTTTCATTGACTTCTTCTGTTGTTTTTCTTTTCAAAATTCTTGATGTAGTGACATTGGACCCATTTTAATTTTAAAGTGGAATAAAATCCTTTAATAATAATTTGTATTTGTTCATTAGGATTAATTATACTCATTATATCTTTAAGGTAGTTTCTTTCAGGATGTAAACTCATTTCTCTTTCCCAAAAGAAATCCAGAAAACAGTTTTTTTTTTTAAATAACTTAAAACATGTTCGCTTTATTACTGATCAACTTTTGTATAAAGTCTCTGCAGTCTTTACAATATAGCAATATTTTGATATCTGCTTTGCTTGGTTTATAAATTGAATTTTTACAAGAATTCGTGTGTAATTTTAATAGCAAATATTTTTAAATTTTAGAAACAAACAACTTCGCTTTATTATTGATTGATTTTTTTGCGAAGACTCTGTAGTCTTTCAAATATTCAGACCACATCGCTTCAGATTCACTTCGCTATTCGCTGTCTCAGGCAAGCCCTCGTTATCATCTGTATTGATAGCTGTTTCGGTTGGTATAGATATTAATTGTAAATATTGTAATGCACGTTAACACTGTCAATAAATGGTTAATGGTTAATGAGATGCCTTCCCATTCGTTCTGAGTAATATGAATTAATTCCTACCCACTATTTCTGTGGTATCATTCTTTAATCATTATTATTCGAACTCTGTTAAAATATGATATCACATTTCTATGCATTTCTTTTCTTAAATAACTTGGTAAAGCACTGACTGTTAGACTTATTCACCGGCTTTTTTTAAACATCAATAAAATTTTAATATACAGGGATATGCAATAATTTTGATCATGTGTGTATTGATATCTGCTTTGCTTGATACACAAATTGAATTGCGAGAACTTGCCCGAGTCAGTGAGCAGTGAAGTTACGAGCTTACGCAGATATATTTTGATTTTATTCAACATTATTGTATGAACTTATGTGATCTTAATTACAAATAATTTTGAATCTTAAGAACAAATAATTGCGCCTTCTTATTGATCAACTTTTTTGAAAAGTTTTTAAATGGCAGCTGTTTTATAATTTTGCGTTAATATTGCTATTATATAAAAACAATTAAGTAAATAAAAATGTAATCTGCAATAAAATCTTTCATTACATTACATTTTGACAGAAAGTTCTATAAAATCGTTCAATCTTGGAAACGGTAATATTAGTAGCTCTCGTATATCAAGGCTCCATTTCGTAAAATCTATTTCTTTTTGTCAATGCTAAATAATAAAAAAAAAACTAATTTCAACATCAATTCGTCGTCATTTTGGTATTAATTGAAAATAATTGTTTGGAAATATAAAAAGATGTGTCTTTTAAATACCTTATTCATTTGTAAATAAGCACAAACTCGTAATTTATTCATATTAAACATAAATAATATTACAAAAAATAATAACTAAATAACAGAAACATTCAGTATAGACATAAAATATATAGTTAGAAACTAAAAATTATTATATTATTATTATGATTTTTGTTGTACGTATATAACTTTTAAAAAATATAAATAATATAATTATGATAGTAAAATTGTTATTTATATATATTCATTTAAATTTATTAAAAGGTAACCCGAGCGACGTCAAAAATAAAACGTAAACAAACATACCCCTTACGTTTCCATTCCTACCTTCCCCTCAAGTGATTGTAATAAAAATGCGCCAAATATATATAACATGAGTAGGCAACATAATTCCCCCCCTACTTATTTCTGTTAAAATATATTTTTATATAAAAATTATGCCCCCGTTAAAAAAAAATTCGACCTATTGCTGGTTTTTATATAATTTTTATTTGCGACTACAGCAATTATACTCAAAAAATTACACGCTAACAAATTATATACAACAAAGACAGAAATTGAAATTTTTTTTATTTGCCTAGACTCTTGGCTACTACTATTTATGTACTTATTTTTGTGCATTATAAAAACCTTTCTTATAACGGATAGAGTATAGAATAAGATACCCACATTATTTTAGCAAAAAAAAAAACATTATAGTAAGAAGTGTGCATTATTTTGGCAGTCAAAACGCACTGTTGGCCCGAAGGGTAATATATAAAAACTTATGGATTCGCTTTAGCGAATCTCGGCGAGCAGCGAAGCTGCGAGTGTCAAGGGCCAAATTTTAAGAAGAATATTTTTACCTTCGTGGGGTCAATAAAAGAATTTATTTAACTAAAATTCATATATAAAACTATTTACACTAATAATTATTTACAATGAATAGAATAAATGTAACTATTTATTTTCTGAGCTCAATTCGTATAACTTTTGTACGACTGCGAGCTAACTGCCGTCTCGCTTCGATGCGATGCGTTATATAGTTAACGCATGTTCTCGTAGGTTCGCTTTTCAGAATTTCTAGATTTTTCGATTCGCTTCTATTGCGTTCTTTTTCGATTTTTGGTCGGAAATCATTCGTAACAATACCAAATAATTTTGAATCTTATAAACAAATAACTTCGCTTTATTATTGGTTGATTTTTTTGCGAAGACTGAAGTCTTTAAAATATAGTTGCGTGTAATATAAAATTCTAGTTTTTAAAATTTAACTGCGTATGCTCGCAGCTTCGCTGCTCGCTGACTCGAGCAAGCTCTCGTTACCAAATGTAACCCCGTCGTTTAGATTAAACCTTGCCTCATTATAGCAAGCTGTATATCCTGCAACGTTAAACAAATTTACTTTTTTTATTCCCCACGTTTCAGATAAAATTATCATGTTCACGTTAGAAACAGGCAGCTTCTCCAACACAATCAAAAATTCATTACAATTTTTAGAAATACTTCTAATGTTCATGTGCAACACAGTAAGTTTATTGTTAAATGTTTCTATGTGATTTTTAAGATCTAATACATCTGCAAACAAAGCTGTTACAAATTTCTTCTCTTCTCTTTTGCATTCCTCGATGATCTCCTCCATATAGGTTATAAAGAGCGATGGGCTCAGATTGTCTCCCTGTCTCAGTCCAATGTCCATTTTGAATGTCTCCGTGTGTCTTCTTTTATAAACTACTGGATTTATGTTGTCGTAAATGGCTTTGATTAGTCTTATTATTTTTGTATTGACTCTTCTTTCCATATTCTTTCTCTGTCAAAAGCTTTATGCAAAGGCCAGGCATACTTTGCCGTTCTTTTCTGTTAATTGTTTTACTCTGAAAATATGGTCTTGTATGCCTCTTCCTATTCTGAATCCACTTTACTCCTCTTCCATTGTCTCCTCTATTGTTGGTCTAATTCTTGCATCAGTAATCTTTTCCAGCAACTTCATTACAGTACTCAAGAGTGTTATTTTCCTGTAATTGTTGCAGTCTTTTCTATCACCACTCAAGTAGTCTTTCCATGCTCTTTTCTTCATCTTCACCTGTTGTCCTCACTTCACCAGACAGTTTGTTTTTTCCTCCGTTTCTTTTGTAGCTTCCACAAACTTCTCTGCTCGCCTCCATTAGTGTGTCCTTCAATATGTTCCACAGTTGTCACTTATTTTATCTATTCCTTCCCTTTTTTTGAAGTTTTCCAGCCACTAGTTCTCCATATCTTTTTCCTACATCTTCTTCTCTTAGCTTATATTTTTCTATCGATTTATAGGTAGGTTATAAATAAATAAATAAAAACCGGTGTATGTTGAAGAGAAAACAAACTAATTTCAATTTTCTACCTTTCTACTAAACAGTTTTTAAGAAGAAGTTATTATCAATTAAAAATAATTTTATTTTCTAATAGATTATAATATTCATTATTTTGTTAGTTAAAAAAATTTATTTCCAGCTGCCATTTGTAACACACACGCATTTAATAAAAAAATACTTATTATATCTGCTAATTTGGCTGTTAAAAAGCCTCATATGTTTTAGTAATTTATAGCAGTGATTATTTGCTGGAGTTTTATTGTACTTA
>JAUIMW010000694.1:0-15470 GCA_033557785.1 Enochrus cinctus
GCACATCATCATTCTAGTCATGGGGGAGTTCAGGCCTAGGTTAGTTCGTGCTGTGGGCCTGTAAACTGAGGTGAACAGTTCGTAAAATGTTCTTCGCTGTTTTAAAGAAATGATATTGAAGTGCTGAAAGCTTTGTGAGTAGCTTGTCCTAAAAAGACCAAACTTTAAATTTAAGTGTTTAAGTAATTTTATCTGAATTCTCTCTAAACGATTATTATAAAATTATGGGCAGGGCTCCAAACCACACATCCGTAGTCAAATAAACTCAAGATTAGTGATTTGTAAAGTGTCGATATTATGAAATTCCCTAGTGGATTTTCGAACTGTCTGGTTGATTTGGGTGTTAAATGAAAGGAATGAATTGAAGAGCACTCCAAGGTCCCTCACCTCCTCCACAATTCCCAATTGCACGTTGTTGATGGCATAGTTATAGCAGAATTTGTTTTTGTTTCTTCTAAAAGTAATCACCTTACCATTTGTCTAAATTAAAGTGTAATTTATTTAAAGTACAGTAATACGAGAAGTTCTTTTTGACGCTAAAGGCAATCAGTGAAGCTGGAAATAGGTTTAAGGATTTTTAAGCCATCAGCAAACAAGTTAAAATTTGAGTTTTCAAAACATTGACAGATATCATTTATAAAAATATTGAAAAGAATAGGCTCTAGGTGAGAACCCTGGGGTACAACAGATGTTACAAAAATGTATCTTGATTGTAAACCATTTAGAGTAGCAGCCTGTGTTCTTCCCTCAATGTATGATTTAATCCATCTGAGCAAGTCACCATGACCAAAAGCTTTCTAGAAATCAGTCAAGATCACATCAAGCTGACCTCAACAGTATTAAATAAAAGTGTAAATTAGTGTATACACTTTTTCCTTTACAAAAACCATGTTGCTAGCTAATTATAACATTTTTTGTGAAGGAGGAGATGAACCCGGCCATAATAGCTTTTAAGACATTCAAGAATGCAACCGACGAAAGGAACTTAGATGACCTAGTTGTTTTAATGGGAACATATTTTGGATCAATTCATTTAGAGTATTGTAGAAAACATCAACACAGTCATCCACAGATTTACTATTAAAAAGTTCATCCCAATCAACTGAGATCAATTCAGAATTGATAGATGCATAGTCAGCTTTGAAGAAATTAAACTTAGTAATAGGTATAGCCGGTAAAAAGCCGCTCTGTCCGGTGTTTACAGTTGCAACTAGAGCGGGATGATGGAGATCTTCAAACCTTAAAAGGTCTCTCCTTATTCCCTTTATCTCTCCTGGCTGTTCCCTCATCATCTCCTTCGGTAAGTCCATCTTTGTTATTGATTGTCCCATCTGTGGTGATCTGGCCATCTTTTTGCTTCTTCCGAAAATCTCGAAACTCTCCTCCCGGTGTCTCTTCCTATCATTCCCTGATGTATCGCTTTCGAATCTCTGTCTTACCCCGGTACTCATTTTTCCCTACACTGCTGTACTCGAAACACAAACAAATGTGTGTACAAAAACTCACGGATACCGCCCTGTTTCTGTTCCGATGAAGCGCTGCGCAAAAAGTCCGGTCGACCTAAACCTAAACTTAATACGCGCGTGCTGTCTATTTCTTGTTTCCGGTATTTTTGTCACTTTTCCTGCGTTTTTCCAGATACTGGGGAGAGGAAACAAGAGGAAAGGATGGAAGAGGTGAAGGGATGTGCAAGAAATAAATGAACAGATGAAACAAAACTCGATGGACCTGAAGAAGGAAATTAGGGAGATGCGATTGGAAATGGAAAAAAGGGAAAATGAATGGAATAAGGAGAAGACGGCACTCACTGAAAGAATAGAGAAACTCAAAGAGAAAGCAGAAAAGAGAAAAAAGAAAAACAATATAGTAATATAGAGTCTGAAGATTGACAAAGAACATTAAGCTAAAACCAAGGTGTTCCTAAAAAAACACAATGGAAGTGAAAGGAGAAATAAAGGAAGTAAGAGTGAGAAATAATGGAAAATGAAATGAAATTATATTGGTAGAGATGGACAATTGGGAGCAAAAACAACGATTAATGACAACAAAGGCAAAATTGAAGGGGACCAAAATTTATGTGGAAAATGAATTAACGGAAGAAGATACAAAGAAAGTTAAGAAGCATAGCTAGGGAAATGAGTGAAAATGGAAAGAAAGTCAAAATTGGTTACCAAAAACTTCTCTGCTGAGAGGAGGTTTATGTGTGGGACAGAAACAGGGAGAAAAGAAAGAAGTACAGAAGCAGCAGATGAAGTGTAGTAAAATGGAGGGGATATGATGGGAACGTGAGAGGGATATTTGAGGAAGGAAGACTCAGACACATTATTGAAGAAATAATATTGAAGTTTGATATAGTGGCGCTGCAGGAAGTGAAACAGAAGGAACACAGCATCACAGAGATTGGAGGGTCTATATTACTAAATGGTGGAGGAAATGATAGAATGTTGAGAATGTTTTATCGTGGGACAAAAGTGCAAGATAGTTATAATAGATTTCAATCCAATATCTGAAAGGATATGTAGGCACCATCAGAAGAGAAGGATAAGGAAATTAAGAAAGAATTTTATAGGGAACTGGATAGAGTGTTCGAAACTATATCACAATATGACATGAAGGTGTTAGGAGATGCAAATGCTAAGATTGGAAGAGAGGACTGGAAGTATTTAGACCGACAATTGGACAACACAGCAAATACGAGCAAACAAACGAGAATGGTATGATGCTGATAGACTTTGCAAGAGAAAGGAACCAAATTATTAGCAGTACGTACTTCCAAAGAAAGGATATACATAAGGGCACATGAAGGTCACCAGACGGGAGAACAATAAACCAAACAGACCACATCCTAATTGAAAAACCAGAGAGCAGTGCAATCAATAACATCAGAACATATACGGGCCCGAATGGAGATACATCCCCAATGTAAAAAACGAGATTGGAAGGAGAAGAAGAGAGGAAAGAATAGAGAGACTATACAACGAAAAAGAGCAAATAGAATAGCCTTGGAGGAAAGAGGGAAGGTAAGAATCATAATGCTGAGGGATAAGACAGAAGAGGCAAGAAAAAATTATAACAAAGACAAAAAACTAAAAAAATACTAATGGCAAAGAAAAGAAAGCACAGAGAAAAACTGAAAGAAAAGATAGAAGAAAGCTATAGAAATAACCAAATAAGAAATCTGTATCAGGGAGAACAAAGAGGTTGCGCAAAAAACAACAGTATTCTTAGAAGACAAAAGAAAATTAATCACGCAAGAGGAGAAAATTATAGAAAAGGAATACTTTGAGAATCTGTATAGCGGTGAGACAGAGGAGTCAGAGGAAAATGTTGGAGAGGGACCAATAGACGGGGAAGAGATGCCACCACCAAGCTTGACACAGGTAAAAGAGGAAAATAAACTTAAAAATAACAAAAGCCCTGGAAATGATGGACTGACTGCGGAGCTATACAAACATGGTGGAAATGAGTTGGTGGAACGAATACATAAGCTGATTAGAGAGATATGGCCATATTTTGCCTGATACACAAAAAAGGGGACAAAAATAACACAAACAATTATAGAGGTATCTCACTCTTAAACATAGCTTATAAAATAATGGCTACCTGCATAAAGAACATGATAACAGAAAAATCAGAGAAGATCATAGGAGAATATCAAAGCGGCATTAGAAAGGGAAGAAGCTCCAAGGACCAAATCTTTACGCTAAGAGGAATACAAGAAGAGATCTATGAAGCTGGTTTGACGACGGTTGTACTCTTTGTGGACTTTAAACAAGTCAACGACAAAATTAAAAGAAGAAATCTATTCGAGGCCCTGGAGGATTTAGGTATTGAAAAGAAACATTATAAAAATGACGCTTGAAGGAACGAAAAGCATGATCAGGTGTGGAAATACGCTATCAAAGGAGTTTATAATTGAGGAAGGAGTTAAGCAGGGGACCCACTATCAGCGACTCTCTTCAACTTAGCACTGGAGAAAGCCATGAGAAATAAAAACATCAACAAAACGGGGATATTATATAGAAAAAAAAACCTTGCGTTTGCGGACGATCTGGTGATCCTAGCAAGTAGAAGGGAGGAGCTGGCAAGAGTGGCCGGGAGGTTGGAACGAGATGCAAGGAAAATGGAACTACTAATAAATGAAGAGAAAACTAAATTTATGGAGTGGTCGGAGAGAAAATTTTTGAAAGGGAAGAGCTTTAAATTGAAAGGGGAAGAGGGAATTAGATATGCGTTTCGGAGATAGAGTCCTTTTCATATTTGGGGACAGTATTTACAAGGACACCAGGAGTGGGAGTGGAAATACAGTTTTGGATTCTGGCGGGAAGTAGATGTGTAGGAGCACTCAACAAAATATTAAGCAGCAGAAACATATAAAGAAGAGCAAAGATAAAACTTTATACCACGGTGATAAGACCAATAGTCACATATGCATGCGAAAGACGGACGTTAAATAAAAAGGAGCAGATGCGGTTGGAAGTGTGGGAAAGAAAGGTGCTGAGAAAGATATACAGAGGAAAAATGGTGGGGGAGAGGTGGATGAGAAGAAGAAATGGAGAGTTGAAGGAACTGTACGGACAGACCTCATTGGTGGATATAGTGAGAACGCAGAGATTGCGCTGGCTTTGACATGTGGAGAGGATAAGCAGTACAAGAATACCCAAGGTCATCCTGATTGCGCTATTGCGGGGAAGAGAAGAACGGGAAGACCGAAGGCGAGATGGAGGAGAGAGGTGGAGATGGACATGCAGAGAATTGGAGTGACAGACTGGAAAAACAAAGCTTAAGACAGGCAAATATTGAAGACCCCCAGGGGAGACGTGTTGACACCGCAAACAATCCATACTGCAACGACAAGACAACCCCCAATATACAAAACAACATTGAGCCAAAACACAAAAAAAAATATCCAGCCGTCCAGCAGTCAGAAATAAGTCAAATAATCAATTAATCGTACAGTACATACCATAACAAACGTGTAAGAAGGTATAGACATGCAGGTATATTCATGTGCATCTATATCCATCATCGAACTCTATGCATAAAAATAAAACTAGGGAACTACGCATTTTGACTACACAATAGATATCTTTTGAAAGATGATTTAAAGGAAGTAACTGATATACAATAGATAGGTATATTGTTATAAGTTTTAGCTATATTATAGCGCAATGACCTTTAAGACATTGATGTTCTGTGAATCGGAATTGTGATAACATTCTTGAATCTTAAATTTAGATGTTGAACGTCGGTTCTAAACGTTATTTTCTTGTAAAGATATTGAGACTTTTTATTTTGAAAAAAACAGAGTGGTATAGAGTAGCCATGTTGTGCATTCGTCTATTATTCATATCTAACCAATCAACTAGTTTCAGAGTTTGAGTTTATCTTCGTATACCAAATATCAGGCTCAAACAGCTATTCTGGACTTGCTGAACCTCTACCGCATCAGAGACAGTCAGACAATGGCCGTACACAGTACCACAGTGATTGAAAGTAGACAATACAAGACTGTCACATAATTTCTTTTTTAGGCTAAACGACAGTACATTTCGATTGTGATAAATTAAACTTAATTTTGCACACGACGCTTTAATACATTTTGATACATGGTCACCAAATCTAAGACTGCTATCGCCCAAATCCTTCTCAAAGATTACATGAATAATGAACGTTTTCTGGCCTGAAAGGCTTGATTAATTGATATGTGTAAATACTAAACAGCAAGGGTCTGAGAATAGATGCCTGTGGGACCCCCTGTATCGCAACCATCTGAAAATGGTCGGACAAGTAGCTCTTCAGAAATTCACAAGCGTCAGGGGAAAATCCAATGTACTTTAAAACAATCAAAAGTAATTCATAGTTCATGCTTTGCAGTCTAGTCTAGCAAATCAAGAGCAGTCACCAAGCCATCGTCGGTCGTGGCCAAGATATCATCAGTTATATCAAGTAACGCAGTGGCACAACTGTGAGAAGGCTTAAGCCCAGATTGTTTTAAAGGGAGGACCCTGTTATCATCGAGATATTTTCTTATTTGAGCTTCCATGCAACGCTCCAATACCTTTGACATTACGGGCAAAATGCTTATTGGGCGCAGATCTTTCATTTCAATTGGATTGGATATCTTTGGCAAGGGTCTCACAAGTGCAATCTTCCATTGATCAGGAAATGTATTATCAATTATGCAAGAGTTAACAACATTTGTCAGATATGGAATAAGGTAAGGGCAACCATACTTTATCATAGTTATACTAAGCCCATCAAAACCAATTGCGTTCGTGGATATATTATTAATTATATCTAGGACAGCATCAGCATCAACAGTGTGAAAATGAAAATTATCAGTATTGTCAAAGAGCGAGTTGGTTTTAAAGAAGTTATTAAGGTGTAAGTCATTTTTTAATGCTTTTGGAATAACTCTATTGGTATTAGGTGATACATTAAATTTCGTTCAGGATCTGCAATCTCTGAGGGAGAAACTCCGCTCTGAAGTATAATATCAACATTATTAGTGAGTATAAGATCAATAAGAGTACGAGGTGTATCAGTGATACAAGTTAGTGAGTAAATTAGCTGTTGCAGGCCCAGCGCACCTAGAGCAGCCGCAAAAGTCAATGCTGGCTCGGTTAAACTAGACAACAAATCTACATTAAAATCCCCCATACAAATAATGCTGTATGCGTTATAAATTTGTAGAATAAAGGGGTCAAAAGTTTCTAAAAATATGATTTAGATCGTTTCTTACATACATGGCAACTCCCCCACCTCTGCTGGCCCGGTCGCGACTAACCACTGTATATGGAATATCTCTCATGATATACTCTATGAATCATGTCTTGAGAGATTTCAGATTTCTCTTCTTGATTGACCTCAGAACATCACCATAAATTGTCAATGGCAGTGGTAATAAGTCAGATAGGTCATTGATATAGATAGAAGCTCCCTAATACCGTAGAGTTTGAGTTGAGTTGAGTTCACAGAGTCAGATCTACAAACTCCTACAATCAGAAGGAAAGGAAACCCATATGTACAATTAAATTGAAATTAAAAACGCAAGAAAAGCTTTTTTAATTAATACTTTTGATATGTTTTTTATAATGCACTTACTTTTATTTTACGTGAATGTAAATTTAGTTTCAGGTTTCCCCGACACCTCAACGATAGTCATCATCTAAAATTGTTTAGAAAGTTTTGGCGTCTAATTTAATCTATATGATCGCACAGGTTTTGGGCGAACAGGCCATTTGCATCAGTATCCCTTCTGGCCTCCTTACTAAACGAAATTGCATTACCACCAAGCGATGATAAGGACGAAATGGGGGATAGAGTTTAAAAGGACGTTTTACCTTTTTGTAAATAGCTATTTCCAAACATTTCTATGAACGCTTACACTCTGTATTATGTCGAGAACAGGGCCCATCTGAATTTATATGAAGAATTAACCGGGTCGAAGGGGGGCACCTCGACATCTTTTTCCCATTTCATCTCTCTATACATCCCCGATAAAGCTTTCCTTGTGAGAGAATTTTTGCTAATTAGAAATGGAAATCTGCGTTTTAATTTTTTGCTCAATTAGTTTTAATTGTTATTGCGACTTTTGTTTTAATTGCTTTTGATATTATTGTTCAGTTTTCCGAGGTACAAAAATTGAAATATTCTATCATAACGTAAAATTAATCGGTTCATCAGAGACGCTGCAAACTTTATGTAAACCGGAAATTTTAACCGTAATTGTCTGCATACATTTGCATGCTTTTAAATATAAACAAGTCTATTATCAGTTTATTGTGTTTGCCTGAAATTTTTAGATTCTATTTTCGAACGTAATTGTTTTAAAATGCAATCAAAAGCGAAACAAACAAAAAATATAACTGATTGGTGGTGATTTCGTTACAAAATTCGAGTCAGGTGCGTACAGAAACCAGATAAAGGTAGACCCTTAAAGACGTGACAAAAGGTGGATAGTTTATTAGTTCAATTCTTTTTTCCCGAAACCTTTGGAGAGGCGCAAAAAGAGCCACTTTTTTCTTTTAAAAATATTCTCCAGCAACAGAACTTGAATGAATTGCCCCATAATAGAACCACAATAAATCTAATCGGCTTTCAGAAGCCGGGGAAGCGCTGTCCTTCAGGACGAAATTCCAGAGCTTAAAATTAATTCCTTTGAAAGAATTGTTTAGTTTGTTTCAATTTCGTTCGAATAGAATAATTTATGGCGTCGGGTAGCTGGGAAGACTACCCTTTAAAACAGTAGATATTTATCAAAATTAATATTTGGCACGATACACGGTTGCGTTTCCCAAGTTTAGCTCACGCAAACTGAACATTATTATTTTTATTATAAAAATCTAAAGAGAGATGTTAATGTCAACAAAGGGCGTATAAATAATAAAATAATCCAATTTTAAGAAGCATAAATATTAAATGAAGAATTTGAAGTAAAGTTTAATATTTACCGAGCGAAGGTTCCAGTTATGAAATTGTTCATTTGAGGGCAGGGAGAAAAGATGGCCAACAAATCTGCTATAAAACATTCTGTAATACTGGAAAACTTTGTTACACACAAAGAGAACAGCAAATAAAAAATTCAAACGCAATCATCCCCCTCCATTGTATTGAATTTTATGTTGGGGTGGTTTTGTTTTTCCATTTTTTTTATTTCTATTTCTCTGTGTGAGCAATGCACGCCGACAAAACTGGCCAGCGGTCTCTCGCCTACTTCAGTTTGAAATGAATTCCTGCAGGAATTATAGCATTGCCGGATCAACTTTCCGCCCCGGGGGGCTTTTGAATTTTTTAATAGCCAACTACGACCAAACTAGACCGAGAGAAAGAGATGAACAGGTAATGTCATAGATATATGTGTTTAATTAATACAACCCGGGGGGGTTGGAACATATTTTTTTAAACTTATTTAATATAGCTTGATTTGTTGGCTAAAATATTGCACAAATAGAAGATTTAACTTTTAATAAGGGAGGGAGGGGGTGGCGGTGCGGAGCACTCGAAAGGATATTCTCCGTTTTATTTTACAAACCAAATAAAATAGTTTTAATGCCATAATAAAGTTATTTATACAGTAGACTATCATCCAGCTTTATCGTTCTTGTTTTATTGTGAAGGCAATTTTCGAGTTTAAGACTGTGAGCAATAAAAAAATATAATAAAACATCGAGTAATTTTTCCGACACGGCTGCTGGCTAGCTGCTATCTGGAATCACGTCGAACGTTGCAATTTTCTATATCATTGAGCGATTTTTTTCTGATTGTTTGGCTTTAATTATTGCTAAGAGTCGAGATTGGTCCTGAATGGTTATTCTTAGGGGAATTGTTGAGTTTGGCGATCAATTTTTCACGACCGTTCGAGAGGAATGAGATAAGTCTTTAATTTTATGCAAATTGACTCGTCTAGTCTCATCCCAACAAATTTTTACTTGATTGAATTTACTTTTTTTAAGTCCTTCCAGTACCTTTTCCTGTTATATCATTGTCTTCTTTTTTATTTTTCATATGGTCTTCTTGTTAAATTATCTTTGTTTTTTGCATTTTCGTTTCGAAACTAATCGAAAACGGTTGGGGGGGATTCAGGCGAAAACGATGCATGTCGTATTTCGGCGCTCCCGGCCGAAAATAAATTTTTCGAGTTCCCGGAAAGAAGAAGCGGTTTCAACCCCTTAGAGTGCGAATTTTTCTAAAACACCACCTTAAATGACCACTCCATTCACCTCTACTCCTATATTTATACCCGGACTAATAGAGTCATCTATGTACTCCACAGAACATCCTTAGGCACTCTTGCGTTGTCCATCCTCTCCACATGTCCCAACCAGCACAGTCTCTGTATCCTGATTATCCCTTCTATGTCTGTTTGTCCATATAGCTCTCTTAACTCCCTGTTCGTTCTCCACATCCGTAAGTCTCCCACCATTTTCCCTCTATAATTCTTTCTTAGGACCTTCCTCTCGAACACCTCCAATCGCGTGCGCTCTCTTTAATTCATCCATGTCTCACAAGCATATGTAACTATTGGTCTTATTACCATCGTGTATATTATTATCTTTCCTCTTCTTGAAATACTTCTGCTTATCAGTATATTGTTGAGCGCTTCTACGCACTTGTTTTCAACCATTATTCTAGCCTGAATCTCCATCTCCACACACGAAGTCCTTGTAAAGACTGTCTCCAGATAGGTGAACCTATCCACCTCCTCAAACTCATACTGCACATCCTCCTCCTCCCGCAGCTCAAAGAATCTTCCACCCACAAAAACCTCATCAGACCAGTCCATGAATTTTGTTTTCGTCTCATTTATCAACAACCCATTTATCTCGCAGCCTTCCCCAATCTCGAGGTCACCCTTGCTAATTCCTCTCTACTCCTCGCCAATATTACAAGATCATCTGCAAATGCAAGGCAGTGATGTCTTTTGCGATATAGTATTCCTGTCTCTCTACCCCCAGTCCTTCCAACGCCTCGTAGAGCTTTTCCCTTTTTATTTTGTCATGTGCTTGCTTGAAGTCCACGAAGAGTGCAACCGTTACTTTGCCAAACTCTAGACTTTCTCCCTGATCTTCTCTTAGAGTCTTGTCTGTGGTGTTTCTTCCCTTTTTAAAGCCACTCGAATTTCTCTGCGAGTCTGTTCTTGATATATGTGGCCATTATCTTGTTCGCGATGTTGAGGAGTGAGATGCCTCTATAGTTGTTTAGCTCACTTTTATCACCTTTTTTTATGAATGGGACAGATTATTGCCTGAGACCATTCATCAGGCATTCTTTCCTCCTTCCATACTTCCTTTATCAGCAATTGTAGTCGCTCCTCTAGCTTGTCACCTCCGTGTTTAAACATTTCTTCCGTCAACTCATCACTTCCTGGACTTTTGTTGTTTTTTAATTCGTTTATTATAGTGTTGCTTCCACTTTTCTATGATCTTCTTTTCTTTCGCTCTGAATCATTCTTCACTCTTGTAGAACACGGTTCTTGTTTTGTATTCCTCTCTTTCTCTCTTTATACCTTAAAATAGGTTTCTTACTTGTTTATTCTTATAGTTTTCTTCTATTTTTTCCATTCGTTCTTCGTTATACTTTCATTTCTTTGTTCTTAATAAGCTTTTAGTCTTTCGCCTTTGTTCTTCATACCTCATTTATGCCTCCTCTGTCCCTTCTCTCAGCATTTTCATTCTCATTGTCCCGCCTTTTTTCAAGGCCCCTTTGCATTCCTCGTCAAACCATTTCTTGTTTTCTTGTTTCTCCTCTCTGTCATGCTTTTGTGCTGTATCACCCATTTTTTTCTTCAGTTCTTTCCATGATTCATTTATATTGTCCCTTGTTTCCATGTTTTCCATCTCCACCCTTAAGTCTCCTTTGTATTTCTCTCGCTCTTCTTCTATCTGTAATCTTATTATTTTTTTGTCTCTCCTTCCCCTTCCCACTTCGTTTTTTACTCTTGGTACTATTTGCCTTACCCTTGCTCCCACCATGAAGTGATCTGAGTCTCCACCTGGTCCTCTGTATGTTCTTACTTTCTTTATTGCCCTTTCTTCCGGTTTCTCTATCAGGATGTGGTCAATTTGGTTTATCATTTTTCCATCTGGTGATTGCCATGTTCCTTATGCCTTTTCTTTGAAAGTATGTTCTGCTAACGATCATATTCCTTTCTTTCGCGAAGACAATCAGCATTATACCATTTTCGTTGGTTGACATGTTTGCTGTATTGTCCAATTGTTGGTCTATATATTTCTTCTCTTCCTATCTTTGCATTTGCATCTTCCATCACTAAATTCATGTCGTATCTTGGTATGCCTTCATAAACCTTGTCTAGTTCACAGTAAAATTCCTCTTTCACTTCCATATCTTTTTCTTCAGATGGTGCATGGAAACTCACAATTGGTATTTTTTGGTGACATCCTCTCATTCTCAGTTTACATAATTTTTCTGATATTGGCTGAAACTCTATTATTGATGCTTTGTATTTTTTTACTGACAATAAACCCTGTCTCCAACATTCTGTCGGCACCTCCACTATTAAAGACTACATAATTGTCCATTTCTATAATGCTGTGTCCCCTCTGTTTCACTTCCTGTAATGCCACTATATCGAACCCATATTTGCTTACTTGTTCTATTATGTGTCTGAGCTTCCTCTCTTCATACGTCCCCCTCACATTCCATGTTCCTATCATCATGTCCTCCCTCTCTCGCTTTATTTTTTGCTGCTTATGTTTTACTTTCACTCTTTCTCTCCTGCTCCTCAAGTTACCCTTTCCTTCCACTATTCTTTCCTTCTTGTTCCATCTTGTGAATCCTTTCTTGGAGTTGCCACTTCTAGTTTCCCCTTGCCTCTGTTCCATCTCCATTCTATTCCATCAGTCACAACCCTGTTGTACCACATCTTCATATCACAAACAGAAAACTTTTTTCTTGCCTTTCGACTGTACTTCAGTTAGACATTTTTAGAGATGGCATAGACTTTGTACAACTGGTTGAATTGGAATGGTTATCAATTGAGTGTTATTTCGAATGTACAGCAGTGTTTGTCTCACTGTTTAATTTATATATAATTTATTTATATTGTGGAAATTTTCATGGAAAGACTTGAGATGTTGTTGGATTTTATTAATCTTGGGTGTGATGTTGTCATATGTGGCGACCTTAATGTTGATTGCAATTCATCCTTTGCCTTTGGGTCTATCTTAGTGAGTCTGCTTGAGAGCTTTGGTTTGAGGACACATCAAGCAGGCAACAAGGAAATCGTCTACTTCAAGCACCACCATTGATTGGTTGGTGAGTAACATGTTTGAAGACGAAATTTACATATCAATTCAACCTTGTGATTTTACCTCATTTACCTTATTTAGGGTGATAACTATGCATGTGCAAGGTCATTCTTTAGTAGGTTCTAGATGTTAACTGAGCATATTCTAAGAACTATTTTCTAAGGTGGTTCAGTTAATGATATGTTTCAGGTTTTTGTGCAGTTCTTGAATAAGCCATTTGAAGAGGCATTCCCCTTGAGTACTAACTTAACAGAAGTTAAAAGAATAATAAACAATCTAAAAAATGTTAACTGAAGTGGTTTTGATGGACTTTCTTCAAAAATAATTAAAGGTTTGTCTGACGAAACACTTCAAGTTTTTATAGAGCTTATTAATGAATCCTTTCAGGAAGGTGTGTTCCCAGACTGCTTTAAACTTGCTCTTGTTAGACCTCTTTACAAAGGAGGAGATGCTGTTGCCCTAAAGAATTATCGACCTATATCTCTCTCTCACCTGTACTGTCAAAGGTGGAGGAGAGGTTCATTTCAGAGAGGTTGTACATCTTTTTCAATTCAAATGATTTAATAACTCCTCACCAGCATGGTTTCACAGCCACACTTGGCACCAGTGATGAAGTGCTGGATCTCCTGGAGTAAACAAGTAGTGTCTGTCTTTCGTGATATTTCCAAAGCATTTGATCAAGTTAGTCATTCACTGTTGATTGATAAGTTGGCATACTATGGTATCTGACTAATCGCTATCAGATTGTGAAGGTGGAAATCGTTGGGTGAGCAGATTTGGATTCTCTTGCCAGTAGACTTTCATCATCTTGCTATGAAATTAGGGTTGTATCTTATGAGTTGGGTTCTGAAACGGGTTTGTTGGTTTATCATTCATACTTTGAATCTGTTCTTCGCTATACCACTCAATTTGTTGATTGTTAATTTGTATACATACTGTATTTATTTATATATTGTATTCCTACGCTTATGGCATTATGAAATAAATGTTTACTTACTACTTACTAGAGTTCAACATACATCAATCAAGTACAATTGCAATCAATGAAAATTCTAAAGAACAAGGGTCCCATATTTGACCCTTGTGGGACACCTGATGCTGGTAAGAATGGATCAGACCTGTATAATTCACAACAAACTATATTTTTTCTTTCCTGTATAACTAACCAAAAGCTTAATTTCTTTAAATTTTGACCAAAATGACGAAGTTTCTTTAGTAGGAACAAATGATCAACCTGGTCAAAAGCTTTATGGAAATTCAAGTATATGCAGTCCACCTCGTCCCTTTCTTCAAAAGACTCTGTTATGTATTGTGTAAATGTTGCAAGGTTGGCCAGTGTCGACTTTTTGGAAATAAACCCATGTTGATTTTTTGCTATATATATTTTAGTATTATCCCATCCAATAGCACTTTTCACATTAATTTTATTAATAATGAACTCAAATTCATCTTTACATTGCTTGATTCATTGTATAACTTCAATTTCACCCCATTTAAATCAACATACAATGCAGGATGATAAAGTCCTTCTGGTAACAAAGCATTACAACACCTACTCACCCAGTTCTTTCTTGAGTTCATTTGAAAATGTACATAAGTGACACTTTTGGTTTCTCATTGGAAAGATAGCTTCAAAACAAAGCATTAGAGGCTACTTAGGATGAAGCGAGTATCACTGTCTCTCCTCTTTTTTTCCCCTCCCTACTGTATTTCCTACTGCTATGATGGACTGTGCTATTTACAGTTTTCCTCAGTCTGTTGATTATTGCTCTTGTGATGGATGCTCCAGGTTAGTAAATATTGTTCGGGGTTGATGGCCACTGTAAGTTATTGAGCCTTGTGTGAATGTTTCTGGGAGCACCAGAAGAGCTCTAGTTGGAAATTACCTGAAATAAGGAGTGCATTACTGGACTTTTGAGCCAGATTAAAAGATTGGAGGAAGATACTTTAAAGGCCAAATCTGATTTCATGGTCTCCAGGGGGAATCCTTGGTTATGACGGTGTTATCAGTTGGATGGAGCGCACCTGGTTGGAATTCCGAAAAGTTGAAGAAGATATGTGTACAGCTAGAGAATGTGTACTTCACTGGCAAGAGAGAGGTGTATTCTTGCGAATACTTGACTAAGCAACTCTGTTGCATTCTATAGTTGCGACACATGATTTCCAAGCGGTGGGTGCAATTTTGGAAGGACGAATCTCATTGACGTTCTGTAGGATGTTAGAGATACACTAGGGACCTCTCTGTGAGTTGGACCAGGCTCGAGACCTGAGCATTTTCTTCAATGGTTTCCTTTCCTATCGTGAACATATTGACAACATAGTTGCTTCTGCCTTGGACAGAGTCCTTGTGTCTGCCTTAGGATTTTCCTCATGCTCACCTTTTGCAGCTGTTCCCCTTCAGCAACCTGCAGCACAGGAGGTTTGTGTCGAGTTTTCTGTACTTGTATAAGGTTGTTAACGCCGAGGTTGATGATCTGGGATTTTTGTCCTGAATCCTACTGCACAATCCTGTAGTATGTGTATGGTTTACAGGGTTATTTAGGCTCCCTGCGGAGTTATTATATTCAAGATGGCGGAGGGTGAAGTTGATCCTCCTGATATCAGTGAAAATATGGCAAAGTCCAAAGAAAAGAGAAAATGTAGTTATTGTAAAAATAACCTAAACGAAGGAATAACATGTGAGAAATGCAAAAAGCA
>JAUIMW010000695.1:0-15457 GCA_033557785.1 Enochrus cinctus
TTATATTTCTTGGGCATCAAATGTTTTTAAGGGAAACATGAATGAAACGTCCAAAGAATGCATGGTCAGTTGAATGAGGAGACAGGCAGACTATGGACACGCCATTGTCACGTTCAATGCCAACCATGGTTAAATTTCTTGTGTGGCTGTAGTGACCATCAGACACCAGCAAAAGGGGCCTTTCTTTGATGATTTTACTTTATTCAGTGATCAGCGCTTCTTAACTTGTTGTCTTTATATTTTTTTCTGGCCTTGATAATGTGGAACCAACATATTGCTAATATTACATATGCATACCAACAACAAGTGTATTGAAAAAGGGAGGATACCTGCTACTTTCTTATTTGAATGATTTTTTTACACTTATTTACACTACTGCTTTTTAAGACACTGATTTATACCAAGCGATACAGAATTAATTAAATGACTAGCGAGGGTTTATCCGACTCAGCGATCTGCGAGAACAACCAGCAATTTTTTAAGAGACTGATTGAATTGTGAGCGGCAAAATTGTCAGTTAACGAATATTTTTAAGACCCTGATTTGTATGAAGCAAAGTGAAATTATTAAATTGATTAGCAAAGCCTTGTCATACTCAGCGAGCAGCAATTTTTAAGGGACTGGTTTATACGAATCCAAGCAGCAATTTATAAAGCGAAGTTGCCAACATACGCAGCTATATTTCGAGACACTTATTTATACCAAGCCAAATAATTATTAATAAATAATAAGTAGAGACAATTTATAAAGAAAAAACTTAATATGCATATACATACTCTATACAGTACAAAAACGATTTATGAAAACATATATTAAATTTAAAATAAAAAAGTTCTTGAAGATTATATGCCTATAAAACTAAAGAAACAATGTGAGTGAAAAAAAATAATTTTGGTCGTTATTTTTATATCAATAAGCAAATTTTATTGCAGGATGTGTCTAGAGGACCGACAAATAAAGTTACAATATTACCTTATTATGTAATCGTGCTTTAGTAGTCCAATATCCATAAATTCTTAGTTCCACACTTCACAGTAACATATTTTAAATTTATATTAATTTTTTACAATTTTAAAAACCGTCAATTTCAAATAAACAAACTCTGTTTCATATCCCACTATAACTTCAGAGGTACTACATAACAGACCTAACACCCAGAATCTGCATAGTAACACATAAAATACAATTATTAATAAAATAAAAAGTCGCATTGATATTAATATCCAACTAAACATGAACAAATTAAAGCTTTACGTAATTTCCATCCTTTAACATAAGATACACTTAATTAATTGCTAATTTAAATAAATTTAATAATCGTAATTGGGTTCCCAGTTCAAATTTAGGGAGTTTTCATTCTAAAAGTTGTAGCCGGAACCTGTCAATCGCGTGTAGGTAAAACAGGAAACCGCTGTCTTTCTTTCATTCGTTGTCGTTGACGCTAGCACGTGTGCTTCTAGAAAAACTCTATAACAAAATGGATAAACCTGTTGTATTGGCCCGTGTAATTAAAGTCTTGGGACGCACAGGATCCCAGGGACAATGTACCCAAGTAAAAGTCGAGTTCATCGGCGAACAAAACCGTCAAATCATCCGTAACGTTAAGGGACCAGTCAGAGAGGGTGATATTCTCACACTTCTTGAATCTGAACGTGAAGCTAGAAGATTAAGATAAGGTAAACTATTCAATTTAATTTAAATTTAACAATTGTGCATATGAAAATCATTTAACTTGTGTACTAGACATCATACATAAATCATGATCATAACCTCACTAGTCGTATATGTACTAAACAGCATGTTTAATTTTAAAATCGAAAGTGCTTTGGTTTAATAGTTAGCATTAAATTTGTTCCATACTATATTTGGCCACAATGTACTTGTCGAACCTATCCGATAATTTAACTCTAATATTAATGTTATCATTTGAGATATACAACTAAAGGTAATTATTTTTATTGTTACAGGCACTCTAGTTACGGAAAAAAAGAAGAAACCCTTTTTTATTTTTTAATTGTAACAAATATGCAAATAAACATTTGTTCTAATTAATATTTAGTTTTCTTTATTTTCATTATTGAAATATTCCTTCAATAAAGTTTCCGCTTTTTTACGGTTTCCCATATTAGAAACCTTTGCTTGGTAACGATTGCCTTTCGCTGCTCCTTTCCCATTTAACAGTTCGCCAATCCTAAAACAAAAATATATTTAAAGTATAACGGCAAAGACCTTGAAAAAGAAATTTTACTTTGGTCCAAGTTTTGCAATGGCATCTTCATTTCCATATAAAAGCACATTGCCTTCTTTTTTCTCGTCGCCAGTAGACAAGAACAGAAAGACTTCAGTACCACCTACTTCCCTTACGAAGTGGTTCATAAAATCAGGTTCTGCTTCCTTACGATGCAAACTAAAATATTTCGGTTTAGGCTCCTCACTTTTCAGTCTATTGACTTCAAATGCTACGATATCTTTCAATACAGTCTGAAGATTTTTATTTAAAGATTTTACGTTCTTATACAACTTATCCACAAGTTCAACGTGCAGCTCGGGTCCATTACTGCAAAAGTAAATCAATTGTTAATACCTAATATAAATTACCAAAAATTTGATTTACTTTAAAATTTGTGTGATTCTCTGTTCTCTTTCAAGTGAGCTGTTAAGCCGTTTCAACACCCTGTTGCCTACCAAAAAGTGGAGTAAAATTTGGCCTTTGCGTTTGCTTTTCTCCCATTGCAGAACTTTAATGCATTGAAGTTGCGATGTATTATTTACATGGGTGCCACAGCACATATTAGCGTCTATTCCTTCTATTACTATTACTCGTATATCCCCAACATGGTCTTTTGGCAAGTCTTTTTTGCTCCGGAACTGCAAAACATTTTAAATAAGAATTCACATAATTCTTAATTAAATTTAAATATAATTTGTACTAAGCATACTTACAAGATCTAATTCTTCCTGAGGAGTATTTTCATCATATACTTTTACCGACACATTTATTCCTTGTCTTATATAATCATTTAGTTTGGTTTCTAAATCATTAATTTGATCTTGTGTTATGATTGGAGTATCTGAAAAAATTGAATTTTGCTACTACATGCTTTATAGGCTTCAGTATGACTATTACATACATTACGTAATATAATGTAAATTCGCTAGTAAATAAAATATAAAGCAGCGTTTATCAATGCTTAGACCCCAACCCGACACCGAACCCTCCAAATTCAGCAATCGGTCAGAAGAGGCTCTGTGTACGCAGACATTATTTCATATTTAATAATGTAAATTTATCTTTTTTCAGAACTTGTCCTTTTTGTCTTTAACATAATAATAAAAGTATTATATACAGTGGATGCAACCTATTATGATAGCTAATTCCTATTATCATTCAGTAAGTGTTATCACTTTTGCAAAGAACTTATTTAATATAATAATATATTTAAAAAAAATTTGTTTATAGAAGTCATTAAAGTCGAAATTGCAGCTTTTATTATCAATTTCTTCAAACTTAATAAATATTTTTACTGACCTAGTGGCACTCGCTTTTTCTATTCTAAAAACCATGCGGAATTTTTTCTTCATAAATATTATTTAATCTTGTGACCAAAGAATAATAATAGCTTTAAAGGCATACTATAAAAAAGAAATCTGCCCACGAATTTTGGAAAACATGGAGATTAAAAATAAAAGTGCTAAGAAAACTAGTGATGCAATACATCTTATTGCAATGACTTGAGAAAAAGTTTTTAAGGTAACAATACAAATTTGCTTAAAACACGGTGGGTTTCATAAGACAAAATTGATAAAAATTTATTATTCAGCCGCCCACATGACAGCAAATGTACTTGACAAAATGGATAGCAATTCACGATAATATTTGTTTTAAGATTTGTTTCAAATACATAATTTGTCAGAAGGCGATGTTTGAATTAAGTTAGTAAGATTGGCCCTTAACCCATCAGCATGCAGCGTGTTCATATGATGACGGTATGCACATGTAAACAAAATCTGGCTAAAATCTTACAAATTTCACGGTTTGAGCCGGGGTAGTTAAAAAAAACATTTGGAAGCACACCCCTACAAATGTTTTTTCACCTACCCCGACTCAAAACCGTGAAAATTGTAGGATTTTAGCCACATTTTGTGTACATGTGCTTACCGTTAATCGGGATAAGAAAGCCTATTAATACTGTACTTCAAATAATTGTAAGAATATGTGGAAAACTTTAAAAAATATGAAATTTGACTAAGAAATCTAGCATTGAATTATCATTTTCATTAGCCAACGTAAATGTAATTAATAAACACTTCATTAATTTTGTGAAACATCTTATAAACCTGAGAAATCAATTTAAATTTATAATATTCAAGGAAACCTTTAAAATTATCAATAGCTTAAAACACAATGCAGACAGTTACAATTGCTTAAATTCTCAGAGTCTAAAGCTTTCATCCCCTCATATAATGACATATTTAACCCATAAAATAATAAACTCCTGTATTGAGCTAAACATCGTCCCAGATATATGGAAAACCACACTCATACATCCATTTGTTAAGAATAATAACCCTTCGTGCTACAATGATCTATGCCCAATATGTATATTACCAATCATGTCAAAAGTACTGGTTAGACAAATAATTAAGAGAGTTTTTAACTTTTTACCAGTTGATGAGGATTTGCCCAATACATGGTAGAGTAACTGTCTTATAACTAAGCGAGATAAAGGACATACCACTGCTTCCACTTTTCTTAATTACATCAAAGCATTTGATACTGATAAGAGGGAACATTTCTCACGCAACTATCATTGCCTTTTCAACAGGTTTAGATTAAATGGAAGTGAGAAGGATATTAATTTTTACAGAAATTATTACATAAAATGTGAGATTAAAGAACAAGAAAGGTTGTAAGTTAAATATCATTTACAAAAGTTACAGATTGTTATTAAAATATTCGCTTAAAAAGTAATCAATTTTGATCTATAGTACCTTAATTTTAAGCAGTGTGTTGTGTTGGGTTGTAACAGTCAACTTTTTTTTGGTTACTTTTAAGGAATATGTGTGGAAGATCAGGCTGAGGTAATAGTATTGTAATAATTTTAAATTGGATTCAATGGAAAAGCAAATTCACAGACATGTGAGACTGAACTGCGCCCTTGGCTGTGAATTTGTACTCCTTTTCTTTTTGATGTTATGTACGCATTTTTCAACCAATTAAAGCATTATTTGTTTATTTATTACCCTGGCTCTTTAACAACCTTATTATTGAAGTTTCACATCTTTGTTTAATAATCTATGAAGATTATATGTCTTCAACATGAATAACACCTATAACTGCAACAATGTCTTTATTGGTACAGAGGATGATCTCAATCATTGAAGACGATATGGAATTTATCAATTGCTCCAATCTACAAGCAACATCAATAAAGAAACCAGAAAACAGAGGAGGACCTAGTAAGGTAAGTCATGATTTGAAGACATATTCCTTTAATAAAAAAAATGTCAAACTCAAAGAAATCAAATCAGTGCAAAATTTTTATCAATGTGTTGAAAGATTGTTTGAAACAAATATCGCAGTAAATAATAATTCTCAATGATGTTTTTTGATTTCATCATAAGTAAACCGAGCAGATATTGAGAATTGCCTTGAGTTTTTATTGAAAGAATATTTAAATCAATGAGAATTGTCTGTTTGAAGAAATTAGAAGACTAAATATCTATTTGAATTCTGATTAAAAAGTTGGAACAGTGGAAAAGTCAACATGTTGAAGCCGATAAAAGATGGGTGGAAATATTTAACCGTTTCATATGAAAATTTATTGTATTATTTTTCGTTGGAATATTCGTTGTGTTGTCCTGGAACTAATGCAGATCTTACCACACAATTCAACATGAAGGATATTTCTTGCTCCAATATATTGTTAGAAAATAAAATATTGACAAAAAATAATCATTCAATGGAAAAATACTCTTCACTCTAAAATTGAATTCATACATTTTGTTATTCAGAAAATCTTTGGTGGACAATTTGTCTCACATAAATAAATTATCAAACCTAGTTTTTATAATAAAAACTGATTTAAAATACTTAAATATTGCAAAATCGTGAGTTTAAAAAGATTAAGAACAAATAGAAAAACCTTTCGAGGAAATTAGAATTACAGCTGAAGACGAAAATCCAACACAAATTTTTAAAATTTAGCGGAGTTTTCTTCTTATTGCTAGGAATATTCATAGTTTAAAGATGTAATCAATAAACAATAAAAACTACTTTTTTTACAAAAAAGACCAAACAGCTGTTTCATTTACCTAATTCAACATACACATCCTCTTCTCCAAGCCACCAAGCAACAGTTGTAAAACTATAATCTCGTTCCAAAACGGCCGACAGCAAATGTTGTCCTAAAAATTTACTTATTAACTTAACTATCTATGTTAAGGCAACGCAAAGCACACCAGAATGCTGTTGCATATGATCGAATCGTCTTTCCCAATCAATCACCTGCTTAACGGGAGCTCCTACTTCTAGAGGTTCTTTTATATAATGAATAGCTTTATCGGCTTTTCTCAGTACTTGCAGCACTGGCTTATCGTTAAGGAGCCCTTGATCAAAAGGCTGGCCACCACCTTCTGGAAACAAAATAGTATCTTCCAGGATTACTTCGTAGCCATCTACTTTGGTTTTTTTTCCTTCGACAACTAATTCAAATTCTGATTTTACGCAAGAAACTACATTAGAAGTAAACTAAAATTATAAACGAAAATAAGCGGTATTTGTTAATTCGAGACTTCTAAAAGAAATACCTCCTTGAGAAAACTATCAGACTGACATTTAAATACCATTTTCAATGCTTTAATATAAATTAAGAGTAACTTTTATTCGATCTTTAGAATGTTAGGCTGGAACCTAACCTCAATCTGTCATACAGTACTTTGAATTTATTTAATCGATAATTGAAGCGTTACGTCACGCGGTGTATTATCACGTGATTATGCCAGTTTCAGGTCAAATGAGTCCATTGTGCTCTTACGTGAAATAAACGAACAAAAGCCAATGAACTGAACAGTTCCGAACATTTAATAGAACGCAATAGAACCGCACGAAAGCGGTCCAGTCGGTGATTTGCTTAGTGATACGTAGAAGTTGGCAGTAAAATTGTTTTGGAAAGTTGTGATGTCAGATTGTGACAAAGTGGGGGTTTGCCATGTGTACGCCAAGTTCCACGTATCAACCAACTGGCAGGATCTGATGAGGAGGGGGAATACGAGTTAACAGCTTGGCCAGTAGACCGGGAGCAATTTTCTGTTTGAGTTTGTTCTAAAAACTATTGCCTTAAAATGAAAAATTTCTTCCTTTTGGCACTGCTCATCCTTCCAGCAGTTATTTTCACAATAGATAATGGTGAGTTCCATTTATTATTCACGTTTTTTAAGCCATATGACATAACCCAAATTACGTGGCATTCACAATATTTTCGTGAATTTCCACACCTGGCAGATTTCCTTTTTAACAAAGAAAATCTTTATGAAAGCAATTCTTTTTTTAAATATATGATTTTTGACATGGACAAACACCAAACTTTCACTTAAATATGTTGAATTTTAGGCAGTCGAATGCTAGCATATGCAGAGGAAGACCCATTAGAAGATGAAGCCGAAGTCGAAGGAGAAGCTGATGTAGAAGAAGTAGCTGGAACGGAGGAGGAAGAGGAAGTGAAAACGACAGCTTCGCCGGATGCAGACACGACTATATTATTTGTAAAACCTTCTCCAAGTGGCGCTACACAAATGGGTATGTCATTAACTTCTACATTCACCACCATTAAAGAATATTATTTATAGACATATGTTTTCTTTTTCTATTGTTCCTATCTAATTATACCTATTTTTTATTTTAGAAATCCCAGCTGGCCTACCAGTTGAATTCTTAGTTGGTTTCCGCAACAAAGGCAAGCAAGATTTCGTACTTGAAACTCTTGAAGCCTCCTTCCGCTACCCAATGGATTTCAACTTCTACATCCAAAACTTCTCCGCTATTGCATACAATAAAGTCGTTCCTCCAACACAGGAAGCTACTTTGGCTTACAGCTTCATCCCCACTGAAGCTTTTGCTGGAAGACCATTTGGCTTAAACATCAACCTGAACTACAGAGATGCCTCTGGTGCTGCTTTCCAAGAAGCTGTGTATAATGAGACTGTGCAAATAATCGAATTGGAAGAAGGTAATAAAACTATTTTATAATTAACATTTAACAAAGGTCATGGAAAATAAATATTGGACTGATGAATTAACAATATCATGAATGGTAGTTTGCAATAAAAACATAATTAATATCAATTTTTTTTTACTACAGGTCTTGATGGAGAAACGTTCTTCCTGTACATCTTCTTAGCTGCCGGTGTCGTACTCCTCCTTGTCATCGGACAACAAACATTGCTTTCAGTTGGACGCAAACACACAAGCCGCAAAGCCCCAGTGGAAACCGGCACCAGCAATCCAAACAATGTAGAATATGAATGGTTGCCAAAACAAACTCTTGCTAACATCAGTAAGTACACTTTTGTACTTGTACACTCATGTTTACTTCATAAATATATAGATAAGATTATTTTTGTTTTAATTTTGGAAGAAAATAGATTAAGTAACTTTGATAGTATGTAATATTTATATCTATATCTTTATTTTCGCCCTGATGAAGATCAGGATGAAGTCAGTTAATTTATTTTTTATTATTAATATTTCTAATTTGCAATAAGAGCTTTCAAATAAATGCTCCTTATTTTATTTGCAGATAAAGAAAAGAACAAATCACCAAAGGCGGCGAAACAACAGAGCCCCAGACAACGCAGGCAAGCCAAGCGCAACCCAGGTTCATCGGGCTCAGAATAATTCCACCAAGAAAACTTTAAAAGACATTTAGTTTTTCATCATCTCCTGACATTGCATTTGTTATTACATCATAACAAACTCAACGATATTTATAAAGTTACAGTTATTTAAATGACTTTTTTTATAGTTTATTTTGTATCCAGATTTTGTGATCTTAATTATTGTTATTTTTACATAAACTTATGAAAAAAATTATCGATATGTGTGTAAATATTTCATCCTTGGTTCTCGTTGAGTAACACAGTGTTTTGTCTCATTGTAAATATACCATATGTAACTCTTTAAGCGGGTATGTGACGTATGAGAGTTTATTTCTAAATTATTCGTTTATTTACAATAAATTTCGTTTCTAGAAGTTTTCTTTTTTTTTTTGGCTTAAAGAGTTGGTTTTTGTTAAATGTTGAGTTGTGAGTTGGTCTTTTGGAGCACTATATAAAATAAAATGCTTGATGATATTTTATTGCTAGTGCCTTGAACTGAATTTTATGCTTTATTTAATTTTATTTAAAAAAAATCTTCCATTAGCTTACATTTTTAAAATTTGATTTTATATATTCATTAAATACATTATTTGGTAGAGGGAACAAAATTATATATTAAACATTTCTTAATTGAAAAAAGTAAAAGTAAGTATAAACGTGTTTAAAGTGTAAAATACAGTTTTTTTTCTACAAAAAATAACTTAAACTTATTGTTTTTTTTTATGTTGAATGTAACTTTTTTATGAAATAAATGTTAAATTTGATGTTTTTTTTTCTCGTAATAATGGTAGATTAAAACAATTCAGGACACATAAGGCTTTATTAAACAAAAAAATTATTTTAAATTACAAAAAATATGTATAGTTTAGAATAATAAACAATATTTACACAAAATACTTATAAGGTAACTGAATGACAAGAGAATAGAAAAACAATAATTTACATATTTTAATTAAATAAGAATTTTGCATAAAGGCTTAGTCTTGAGCAAAATTTTAAAATTAAGAGCTTAATGAAACAACAAATTTGAGCATCAACACCCTACCAACATTTTCAATCTATAAATTTTTAAATGTTTTGACTAAGCTTACACTTTTTTATCTTTTACCTAAAAAAGACTGCATTTTATAGATCAATTATATACACAATAAGACAGTAATATAAATAAGCTAAACGATGACAAAAAAATTTTAATTCACTTTTTAATAAAAATAAATTTTCTACCCACTGAAGTTCACAACATTTCATCTAATATAAACTGATTCGAAAGACTCTTTGAGTTGAAAACTATTTATTATAATCTTTAATTGATAAAGCTCCACTAAAATATTTCAGATATTGTTATATTTAAAAACAAAAGGTATATTGTAAATGACATTGTACTTTAGATAAATTTCTTTTAATCGTACAAAATAAAATTTTAAAATCTGTCTCAAGTTCCAATATTATATAGCAGTATCAACATCACATTTATTACGATATATAAGTATATAAAAACAATTTTCGTTACAGCTATTAGCTACCAAAATGTATACAATAAATCAGTATACGGACTATAAAGTTCTTAAAACACTATTGGAGATTCGTCGATTTACAGAAAAGATTTCTATTGTTAAATTTCGGAATATGTAATCGCTCAAAGGAAATAAATTTACATTATTGCCATCATCGTTTAAAGCTCATTTTGTTAATTTAAATGTCCAGTTTGAAGTATAAAGGAAAATTGGTAAGTAACACACTGTTTTAAGTAAACTCTAACCATTTTCACTTTCGCACATCGATGCCCACAATATGCAGTTTCCAACACCGCTATAGCATATGAGGAACACAGCAGCCAGAAACACTAAACTACAGATAGTGCAGGGTTTTCTTTCAAGAAAAAATCCAATCAAATATAAGACTACGAACATGACGTGTGTCTGGACCAAAGCCGGATTTATTGGCTTAGGTATTAACAGCACAGGAATCAGCCACTGTAGGCAGTACATCGTATTTATTTTATGTTTCTCGGTGTGCTAACTCATTTGTACACTGTTTTGATGTTAATACTTCGTTTTGGAAGTCCCTCGAACTGTCAAATTTTACACGAAATTTTAAGTTTTCTACATATGTCACTTTTTGATGACATCTGTCAAAAGATACAAAAACTGATGTAGGCTCATGGAGGTTATAGATGTGGCGAAGATGTGTAAACATAGTATCCGCTTAGTATGCTGGCGTCCCTCGATTCTGATTCCTGAAATCTATTCCTTAATTATTTTCCATAGTCCTGTGTTGTAGACCAGCTTTGCAATAATTCATAATAACAGATGTCAAATAAGTTTAAATTTTCACATATAAAGATTAGATCACTTATTTCAAACATTAATGAATCTCGCCTTCTGTTAACAACTAATAAATTTCATATAGTGGGAGTTGGTGAGACGTGGCTTAGTGAAGAGACAGTTGATGATGTGATCCGTGTTGATGGTTATGTACTGGTGAGACATGATAGGGAGGGTTGTGGAAGTAGTTTCTCTTTATATTAGGAATAATGTAACGTTTGCACAACTCAATACGTCAATTAATATTGAACAAATTTGGATTACCATGGTAATCCCTTGAAGAACTTTATCTTCCTCAATTAATTAAATCTCCAACTAGAGTAACATCAACATCAACTTATTGATTTAATTATATGTTAAAAACTGTACTGACGAGAGTTCTATTTCTGGTGTAATTTCCGTCCATATAGCTGACCATGATTTGGTTCACTGCGAATTTTCTTCTACTTCTCATACATTTCCTATTTTTAAGACATTTAAAAATTTCAAACACTAATCACGACTTAAAATTTTGGAAAGATGTTTAGACATACAAATATCTGCATATGTAACTGAATGCAATTTCCTGCCGAATATTCAGTAAGGATTCAGACCTAAATTTTGGTGCTTTTGGATTACAATAAGACTATAGGCATTTTCAGTTATCGGATTTTGGTGGAGATGCAATTAGTTGGATGAGACACTTTTTGTTAAATAGATAACAAATACGTAAGAATCGATGAGGAAATTTCTACTCTAATGCCAGTAAGAACGAGCGTACCCCAGGGTTCCATATTGTCCCCATTGGTATTTTATTTATATACTTCCCAACTACCAGCATATGCTTTTCAATCTAACATACACATATATGCAGTTGATACACAATTATGTATTTCGTTTGAAACAAAATATCTTGTTACCGCATGTAGTGTGCTGCAAGATGATCTTCAAGCAATATTTGAGTATTCTGCAAAGTTGACATTAAAATTATATTTAAAAAATCTAAATTAATTATTCGGACCAGTCAATTCTATATTATGGATACTTCATTTAAATTTAAAACCGCATCACCCATTACATTAAAAAAGCTTATAGCACATTAAGAATGATATACCAACATCAACATTCTTTAGACATAGATACTAAAAAGATGTGGTGTGATTCTCTAGTGCTACCTTACTTCAACCATGGCGACATCATAACTGACAAAGTTCCAGCCTACCTATTTAATAAAATTCAATGTAGAACAGACGTCCACCATTTGAAACAACGCCTTAGGAATGCAATAACTATACCCATAATGAACTCTAAATTTTTTTATATATTGTTCCGGTTGGAGTTTTTCATTTATTCTTTGGTTATTGCTTATCACTGTATAATTTAGGGTTAAGTGGAACAGATGATGATTTTTCGTCAATCTGAGCTTCGCCTATTGACTGTAGTTTATTTTTCTGAAAAATTAATGTAATTATTTTGATTGGCCAATAAAGTCAGTTATTATTTTATTTTTAAATAAATAGCGCTTTTAATCCCATTGATTAAAATGCATGGACGTATGAAATTCATATATTTTCTACGAGACTCATTCACAACAAATTTTTTTTTTTAATAAAAATAGTTTTAAGTTAATTTCTTTAGTAATAAAAAATTTTGTAAATTATAAAAAATTTTTGATAAAGAGTCAACAATTTTCAATAAAATGATACCAACTTTGTAATAATTTCGTAATAACTGCGAAAATTCTAAAACCATGTTGAAAGTCCCAGTAACACAAAGTTAAGAGAATTATGTTGTAGTAGTAGTATTTAGAAGAATTTTTCTTGAAATATTGGTTTAAGTTTACTATTATATTAAATGAATTGTACCTTTAAACGATATAGCTACACCGACTCTAAATCATTTCATACAATAGAAAATTTATATCAATATTCCCAGAAAAGGCTCCTAAATACGTATATAACATCGTTTTCTTAATTTAGTATCCCTCAACCTTAGAACATCGATTTTATATTTTTTCGCAGTTTTTACAAAATTGTTGTAAACCTTTGTCTATATTTAACTGAAGATTAATAGATCTACGACGCAAGACTTTATAATTTATTAAATACTTCCATGTAAAACCCATCTGTAAACATTAAGCGCTAAACGTTTTACGGCGTATTGTCAAAGAAAAGTGATCGTGAACGGTCACATAATTAAAATTTATAAATGGATAGAATGGCTCTAAGACAAATTACGTTTCAGGCGTTTCTCGTAGATGGAGACGGATACTAATGACCCTATTCTGAAGTAACTAAACCGACGTAAAAGACGCGATTTAAGGTATATATAAAGTTATATCGCAGTCGATAAATTGGTATTCTGAAAATATTTACTACGATTGATTTGGTCGACGGAAAAAGCTAAATCGGTTATATTGTATGTTTGAATAGGTATTTATTTTTATTTGTCGACCATTATAATTGATTTTCTATTTTTCCAAACACAAAATGGGTATGGTAATACCGTTATTTGAGTATTGTTGTTAGAAGAAGATTGTAGAAGGCAAGTTTTTCGAAAATTATGATGTGAGTAAGGTTATTGATAAATATTCAATAAAATAATAGAAAATATTTTTAGAAATTATGCAAGGGTTCGGAAGAGGTTGCTAAGAGATCTACAAGATCCATGTGCTTTGCCGGAGAATCAGTTTAGTAAAAATTACGGGCTGAGAGTAGGGAAGTGCAATACCATTCCATTTAAATTATATACAACTCTAGGTATTTGATGTTTTCGCTTTGAACACCGCATGAAGAGACAACCGCAATCTCTGACCACATGTTCACAGAACAAATATGTTTTTTCACTGTGTTCGCATGCGTTCTGTCAAAATGTTAAATCATCGATTTCAGAATAGCAAAAACAAGGGCGATTTAACAGACCAGTTTACATTACAATTTAATGCTAAACCGATTTAATGTTACATAGATTTAGAATGAAATTTTCCGAATCGCACCATAAATTTCAAACGGACTTACATCGCTAGCTTTTTCCGTCGGTGCGTTCATATATACAAACACATTTATTGAAATGGAATGTTCGTAGTGGTAAATTTAAAGAATAAAGTTAATTTTTTTGAGATAGTGGTAATTGTTTTTGTTTTTTTTTTACAATATACAATCATATAGCTTTATACGTATATTATTTTTACTGAATATAACACTTGTAATAAAAATTATTTATAACAGCAATTGTTTTTATATTTCACTTTAACTTTATTTCAATTTTTTGCATAAAAATACATTTTTATTAGATTTTTTTATTCTCTTGTCATTTTTACAACAAGATACAAATATGTGTTATTTTAGTTTGTGTATATTCTAATTGCAAAAAATTCATTGCCCTGCGATAAGTAGTTATTTACAGCCTTTAAAGTTACTTCCTACACAAAGGTATCAGCACCTTTATTTAATTTTCTATCTCTATTTGAGTTCGTTTAAAAATGGACAAATGACTTTTAGTTAAATTGAAAAATAGCGTTCTCCCCTTACTCTGTATCAATATTCTTCTTATTGATTAGTTTAATTTAGATAAATGAAGTGTTATGAAAATTTAGAAAATTTAAGTGAGGAATAAATAGCAAAAAGTTTGTCACGTAAATTTTGTTTGGTTTAGTTATCAACACAAATCTATTTTAATATTTGGAAATTTGCTGCATTCTGGATGATAATAGGTGAAATTAAAATAATAAATACAAAAATGATATGAAGATTTGTTGCAAAATTGGGCTCCAGCAATTATTGATTTAAAATTTTTAAAATATATCATGTTTGTTAAACTATTGCACCCATTTTCAGCCTTGTAAGTGTACTTATATGACATTGGTTTAATGGCCATAATTTCAATTTACCATGAAAGTTGTAGCTACTATTTACAACGGGAGGTAATTAAAAAATTGTTCCCCTAGCATGTTAAATTTAAGACATCAAGACGAATCAATCAACAAATGTTAGTTTGGTTCAAATTTGACATTGTAACAGTGAAATAAAAACTTTTTAAATATTTAGTAAAATTTCCTCATTTGGTAGTCTCCATGACATTTTCCATTTATCCATTAGTGACAAACACTGATACAGTTTCCATTGTAGTAGAAGTCACAATCCACACTTTAACTGATGTCTCATATCTTGTGGTAACAGTAACAGTAAACTTGATTTTTCAGCCCTTCAAAACTTCTTCAATTACGCTTTTTACGAGTCTCCAATCAAGACCACAGACAGACTTCAGCATCCTAAACT
>JAUIMW010000696.1:0-15454 GCA_033557785.1 Enochrus cinctus
TTAAATTTAAGTGAGTTATCCATAATAAGACCAAGAATTTTAGTTTCATTGCATAATGATATGGGAATACTATTAATGCAAACATTAATATCATTAGAATTGGCCGGTCCGAATAATAAAAGTCTTGATTAATGCCAGCTTTGCAGAATGCATACTCGAATATAGCTCGAAGGTCATCTTGCAGCACGCAGTATGCGGTAACAAGATCTTTTGTTTCAAAGGAAATATATAATTGTGTATCACTATCAGATTGACAAGTAAATGTTAGTAGTTGGGAAGTATATCGAGTAAATAATAATATGAACAATATGGAACCCTAGGCTACACCTGCTCTTACTGACTCTGGAGCAGAAATTTCCTCATCGATTCTCATGTATTGTTTGAAAAAAAATGTCCAATCAAACTAATCGCATCTTCATCAAAACCCTAAAAATGTAACATGACAATCAACATTCGATGACTTGCAGTGTCAAAAGCCTTGTTTTAATCCAAATAAATAAGTAAGTTTTTTTGGTCAATTAATTTTTTAATCACAAACAGGTAAACCCCTGCCTCGTCGGGGCTCCGCCGGAGGAGGCCGAATGAAAAGATGGAAGTCGCCCGGCCAAGCTAGAGGTGTCCCAAAGAGAGTAAAAAGCTTTGACAGGGGTGACTTCGAGTTTCCATCGCTTTTATCTGGAGATGAATTATCTCTTTTAGATTCCGACCTATCAGCTTTCGTGTTGCCAGACAAAGAAAAAATGATGCCTGCTCCAGAAGACCTCCCGTTTAGCCCGGAGCAATGGTTTGTATTATTAATTATTGTAAACTTAATTTTTGCAAATAAAATTTTCCCTTGCAGGCCAGGAAAAGTTTGTGCGTTCTGCAACTTAGGCGAACGGAGCCAGTTAGGTCAGGGAGAGATGCTTCGGCTGCAATGTCCTGAAGGTTTCACTCCTCAACGGGTTGTCATAGAACAACCGGAAACCCAAAGTATGCTTGAGCAAATGCCACAAATGGATGTTAGTGGTGATAAGAGTCCGCGAGGACCAGTGACTTGCAGAAGGCAGAAGAGTTTCAACAAATGTAGACATCCATCCATGACTAGCGAGTACATTGACGAGTTGACAATTATCGGATACGTAGAGGAGCCTGATGTACAAACTTTATTCGAGAGTACCGGACATTTCTATGTACATAGAAGTTGTGCTTTATGGTCCAACGGAGTCACGAAAATAGATAACGCATTAGATAACGTTGGACCTACAGTTTTACATAGTTCTTCCAAGAAGTGTTCACATTGTAACCATTATGGAGCCAGTTTAGTTTGTAAGATGGAAGGGTGTTGCAAAATATATCATTTCCCATGTGCCACAGCATCTGGTGCCTTCCAAGAATTAAGTACAACTACTTTATACTGTAACCAACACCTTGGTCAAGTGCCACTAGTCTGTGAATGTAAGATTCTAAAAGATTCTAAAGTAAATATATTTTTTTAATTATTTTTTATCTTTTAGCTTCTGTATGTTATACTTGTAAAATACTTGGTGATGTAGCCAATCTAATGTATTGTTCATCGTGCGGGGAACATTATCATGGAACATGTGTTGGACTGGCCCAATTACCTGGTAAGATAGTTACTTGGGACTTTTCTTTTTATCCTGTTAGCTGATTTTTTTAAGCAAAACTTTACAGTTAACATAAAAAAATTAATGGTTTTTCTTTTTATTAAAGGTGTAAGAGCTGGTTGGCAATGCCGAAGGTGTCGCCTTTGCCAGGTATGTCGAATGTCTGGTGATGAAACAAAACTTATGGCTTGCGAACAATGTGATAAAGTTTATCATTCGATGTGCCAGAGGCCCATCGTCACATCTATTCCCAAATACGGATGGAAATGCCGGGTTAGTAATATTAATTTTTTTAAATTTCATTGAATCAATTTTTTTATAATACCATTTTAGTGTTGCCGAGTATGTGGAGATTGTGGATCGAGAACTCCCGGGGCGGGTCTATCCTCCCGGTGGCATGCTCATTATACAGTTTGTGATTCATGCTATCAGCAGCGTAATAAAGGTTTTTCCTGCCCATTATGTCGTCGTGCATATCGAGCACACGCTCATCGAGAAATGGTACAGTGTGCCCTGTGCCGCAAGTTCGTGCATGGGACTTGCGACCCAGAAGCAGACTTAACAACATATCATCAAAGAAAAGAGGCTCATCCGGAGTACGAATATGTATGTCTAATATGTAAAAACATCACTCAACAAGGTCGTTTGTTATCCAAAAGAAACAGTACGGAAGATGTGGATTCTTTGTCTGCTTCTCAAGAATCCTTGTTTGATGAATCAGAATATGATTTTGATAGATTTAATGCTGAAGAAGTGATCAGGCCCATAGGGTTAGGGAGAGGGAAACCGTATAGTGCCAGCAAAATAGCTAAGAAACGCTTAGGTTTAGGAAGTGGAATGCCTGGGAGACCAAAGGGGGTTGGTAAAGGGATACCGGGTAAAGTAGGTTTTATGAAACGCCAAAGACTGATGGATTTTGGTCGAAAACGAGGACCAAAGGCCAAGATGCGAGGCATATTTGGAGTACCGGGTGTTGGGCTTCAAAGGCCTACTTCTGACGGTACCAAAACTGACGAAGAACCAGGTGTGGAAAATAGATTGATTTTGTGTTCGGCAAAAGATAAATTTGTTCTAACGCAAGACATTTGTGTTATGTGTGGAGCTTTGGGTACAAATCAGGAAGGATGTCTAATATCATGTGTGCAGTGCGGACAATGTTACCACCCTTATTGTGTTAACGTAAAAGTGACGAAAGTTCTCTTGCAAAAGGGCTGGCGTTGTCTAGATTGCACTGTTTGCGAGGGATGCGGACAACGGCATGACGAAGGCCGGTTGATTTTATGCGATGATTGTGATATATCTTATCACATTTATTGTATGGACCCTCCTTTAGATTATGTACCACACGGAAACTGGAAGTGTAAATGGTGTGCAATTTGCCAGACATGTGGTACAACAGAACCTGGATTTAACAGTAATTGGATGAACAGCTTTAGTGAATGTGGACCTTGTGCTTCTATGAACAATTGCCCTAGTTGTTTGGAGCCTTATAATGAAGGAGAGTTGATAATCCAGTGCACAAAGTGCGACAGATGGCTTCATGGTGGATGCGATTCTATTAAAACTGAAATTGATGCAGAGCGGTGTGCTGAAGAAGGGTATACATGTTTGTTGTGCAGACCTCGAGACATGTTACCTCCTCATTTACTTTTACCTGCGACAGCGATTCAACCTATTGTTAAACCACCAACTCCGACGAAAAGCCCGGATATAAAATCGAACGCTAATTATTTAATAGATGGTGTTTGCTTGAGTGAGGCTGGACATTTGCTAATTAAGGCTTTGTCGGCACATCATCAAAGCACTAGGAAAAAGAGAAAAAAATTGCCCACTCTTCAAGATAAAGAGGCTGGTATAATGGCTACTATTGAGTCTGTTATCGCTAGTAGTAGTAATGCAGCAGGTTAGTACTTTTTTGGGTGTTAATATAGAATTGTGTAGGTAAATTGTTTAAATTTTCAGATAATACACTAGAGGATACCAAACTGGAACTGGTAGATATTAAAGATGAACCACGAGAAGCCTACATGGAGGGTATGGAATGGAGCAAGGAAAACGGCCCACCTCCTGAAGGTTTTACTATTTTGAATGTTGATTCCGGATTTGTGCTCCGACGGAAGAGGCAAAGAAATTTGCAGAAATTAGGAATAGGTGGTTTTATTGTAAGAAATAGAGGAATTCGTGGGGGATTGGATAACGACGAAGTGGATGTTTTACCTGGTCAGAGTACTTCGGATCCTTTGGCACCTCCTTCGACAAGTATGGATGGCGTGGATAAGCCCCGAAGAAAACCTGTGAGGAGAAAACCCAAAAGCAAGTTGTCTGAAATGTTTCCGTCCTATATACAAGAGGCTTTTTTCGGAAAAGACTTGTTGGATACTAATAAAATGGATAGTTCGAGTGGTAGTGATGAGGAAGTTAGCAAGAAAGAGAAAGATAAAACGTTACATTTGTCTCAAGATGAAATTAAAGCTGTTGCTGCTGTTACGGCAAAAGCGGAGAGAAGGCCAAATCACGATCAACGGGTTGAAGAAAAAATGGAGAGTAAACCTATTGTACCTAAGGAAGAGGATGAAAGTGATTCAGAAGCTTTTAAAGATGTACTGACGTTACCAGGAGACTTGCTTGATAATGATGATTTGGTTAATACGATCATGAATGGAGATGATGATGAACTTACGAAAAATACTGATACTTTGGAGGGGTTGGCGGATACTTTGGGAAGCTCAAGTAATTCAAAAGATACCAAAGATGAGTTAAGCGATATTTTGGGGTCGCATTTTAATTTGGAAGCCATTCCGAATATTAATAGCAAAGATGTGGAAGATATTTTTAAGGGGGTTCTTACTGATGAATCGCAGGAATCTCAGGAGAGCAACGCTTTTCCCATTAATTCCAACAGTAATTTTAATCCAGCGCCTGCTCAGCAGCAAATGCCTCATATTAACAATGCTTTGAGGTCGACGCCGATGCCACCTACGAATAATATAAATTCGCCAGGGTTTCCCCCACAATCACCTTACCATTCAGAATATAGCAAGTAAGTTTTTGCTTCTTTGTTATATAGTTGAGTGAGATGAAAATTTTTTTTTAAATTTTTAGTAGCCCACAATTCAGCCCTGCCTTTTCGGAGCCTCCTAGTCCATGGGTGAATGTCAATGATCCTAATGATCTAGATAACCCGTCTTCGGTAGTGCCTTCGACTTACAATCAAAGGTCTTCTGATAAAATGAAAGCGGATGAGTGCCTTGGCTCAGGAGCTACAATTTCGGCAGTTTTGTATGCAAACATGAACCACCCTGAGTGGAAAACAGAGTTCAAAACTTGGAGCGACCGCTACAAGCAAATTATTAAAAAGTGGAGGACCTTAAGCCAAGAGCAAAAGGCTCCGTATTTGCAACAGGCAAAGGATAACAGGTCTGCTTTGAGAATGAAAAAACAACAACAGGTAAGAGTTACATTCATTGTTTACCTAACACTGATTCATCAATAAACTAGGTTCAAATATGTACATATGCAAATTAATTTTAACATTAATTTGAAATTTGTTGTTGGAATTATTATTTTCAGATAGGAATTTTTTTTATATACAAACCTCCTAGTTTGTCTAATTTAAATTACTTCCTTCTGGGTTTGAAATGATGCTTTAATGGAAACAGTCTAAAGCTAAATCTTGGAAAGACTGAGGTTGTAAAGTTTACAACAAAAAATCATTGATAATTTTCATAGATGAAACTATTGTGATGGTTTAGATGGAATCAATTCAGTTTCTGGATGTTATGCTAGACGAGAATGTGAAATGGTGGGCACACTCGGGTTGTCCGGGTCCCAGGTTGAATAGTTGTGTGTACCTGCTGGGAACACTACTTGCTAAGGCTGGTCAGGAGACTGCATTAATTGCTTAATATGCTTACTTTTATTCCATCATAAAGTATGGTATAATATTTTGGGGCAGAGCATCAACTAGAAATCCAACAGGACATTGTATGCATTTTTCATACTACTAGACCACTATACTAGACATTGAAATCTTTTTTATATTAATATTTTTCATGTTACTTGTGTGATATTTATATTTTAAATTTTCATTATTATTCTTTATTGACAGATATTATATTAATTATAAGAACAAATTTCAACAATATTATATATGTTTTAACTCTCTTCCCATCTTATAATTATTTTTTTGTTGGGTGGTGTATCTTTAAATAAATAAATAAAATGTCAATTTGAACCTAGTACATCTTAATTTCAAATGTCAAATGCAATGGGGAACCTCACATAATAAAATGATAAAATATAGTGAATTAAATAATTTTTATGGAATTTTTTTAACTTGTGTGCTATATTTTAATATAATTTAATTAAAAAAAAATATATATATATAAATATTAAAATATCATCAAAATAACCATAAAAATTATTATTACATATACATGTATGTATATTCTAACAAATGTTATTTATTTAAAAATTAATATTTGTATTAAAGGTTAAAATTTATTAGTAATTATTGTAATAAACATTTGTTCGACTATATATCAGTTAACATTCTCAAAAATACAACAAAAAAAAAAAACATTTTACTCAAGCTTTATAAATGCATCATAAAATAAATAAATTAAAAAAAGCAATTCATGGGTGCCCTGGGAAATCGTAACTAACAACCCCTATTGCAATGTACATGTTAAATGTATTAGCCCCAGCAACTCGTTTTGCTTGCCATTAGACACTAGTATGTATGTGTGTTATTGACCCTACCACAGATCAGCAAGGAGAGTGCCAGTTCGCCAACAGTCACCAAGACAACAGCCCCCGTTGTGGTAACCAGCGCACCCCCAATCCAGGTCCCTGCTGCCGCTCCAGTTACAGAGGTGTGCACCCCACATACGAGGCCTTCACCATCACTAACCGTTGCTTCCACTAGCTCTGTATCTGTATCACCTTGTACAACTCCGAGACCGGCTTCTGTACCACCTTCTCCTCCTACCCAGCACCAGTTTACAGTTCACGGTCACTTTTTGGGTCCGGGAGATCACGGGCCCGCACCTAACGTTACCGTAAATCCTCTTTATCAACCTAACATTGATAAAGGACCGACCCCTCCTCCCCGTCCTAGTGCTCCTCCACCAGCTGCGGATCAGCAGATTCGCGTTCTCACCCCGTCTGAGATTATGCGCACACTTCCTTCCCTCTGCCAGGAAAATTACGAACCTCCATCACTGGTGAGAACCCATTCAGTGTTCCAAGTTATTATCGGAGCTTTTTAAAAAATTTTCCGTATATATATATTTTTATTTTTCTTTTCAAGTATATATATTTTTATTTTGCAAAAATTATGTATTTAGATAAATTACAAACAAAACAGAAATATTTTTAAAATTATTAATAATTAAAAAAAATATCTTTGAATTCTAAAAATTCAAAAATATATGTTTAAAAATTCACTAAATAAAAATTATATAAAGCATATTCATTCAATTGGTAAAATGCGGTTCTTTATAAATATAAAATAGGTTCCGAAAAGCCGTTTCTGGTAGTTTTTTACTTTACCTACCCATTCTCGTATAAAGCTTTAAAAAAATTAATTAGGGACAAAATCATTAAAAAAAAAAAATAATAAAGGACTGCATTTATTCCGCAATTAATTTTAAAAGTAGTGTTAAAAAATCGATAAATTTGATTTCCAAAGAAAAATAAATACATACAATTGAACATAATTTTTGAATTGCAGTAAAAACTATTTTTTTATTTGTCAATGTTTTTCTTTTTGAATTTTTTTTTAGTAATATTTGTGCGATGTTTCAATTTGGAGCATGAATACAAACATTTTTTTTGTATCAAAAATCCTAAAAGTAATCCAAAAATATCCAAATATCCTTTTTCCCTCCATTAAGTCAGATATCAGAGCTATTCTATATACTAATACGAAATAATTTTAACTTGTAGAACAGTTCTGATACTAATTTTAATAATTATTCTGCAATAGCTTCTTATGGTATGGTGTTTGGTGCTGTTAATCGACGTAACTTGGTGCATGGTGTTCTAATTTTTTTTTGTCACTAATATTGTGTACTGTGTTGTCTTACTTCAATGGATTTTATTATTTCAAGGGCTCTTGGACTTTTCATTGTTTTAAATTTTCTTTGTAATTAATTTTACACTAGTAGTTTAAATGTATTATAGGTTTTGAATGGCTTTTGTAGTATTGTTTTTAGTACAAAGAACTTTAATTAATTAAAACAGAATTCCGTTCATTTTCACTTTTTTAATTAAAAAAATTACTTCAAGTTCTTTGGTACTATTCGATTAACAGAACATAAAACTTGCAATACCATGGGTGTTTACTAATGATATCTTTAGGATCAAGAAAAAATTGCACAGCAGCAAAAGTCTGCCAGAGAAGCGGAACAAGAACGACAATGGAAGGCGTTACAAGCTTTACGGCAACAGCAAGCCCAACAGCAGCAAAACGTTATTCAAGAACAGCGTGTACAAGGTAGTAAGTTAACAATCTACCTTATCAATTACTATATCTATAATTAAACTCCCTTTATTTCCAGCAATTGCTCGAGTACAGCGCAGTATATCGGACATGGCAGCCCCTCTAATGCCGGAACAAACAGGCGTACTACAGGTGACAACTTCACAAGAATTAAGTCCTGCTTCTCCTTCCCCCAACTCACGTCCGTTTACCATGGGTATTAAATCTCCTCCCTTCAATCATCCCGCAAACATAGTTGGACCTCGACCACCTGCATCATCTCAATCACCTCATGAGTTGCCTACCGCTTCAGCTTCACAAAACATTGACTTTCAACGCGCCACAGAAACTAATGATCCATTCTCGCAATCACCTACAACACCTAAACCTCAGATTATTACGGGAGTACAACAACAATCTAATATTCAGGGCTTTCAGCCACGAGTACCTAGCGACCCATATGCCCAACAGCCTGCCACACCTCGCCCGGCCTTTCAGGCACCGCCTCGACCAACATTACAGTTCACGCATACCGTCAGGCCAGGAGAAGCACCTGAGATTAACAGGCAGTTACGGGACTTACTCCAAAGGCACCAGCAATTCAAAAAGTTGGATGAACAGTTGCTTCCCGGCAAAGGACAACAAAGGGTTTGGCCTCCTGCCGAAGGTGTTCAAGAACAAGAAGCCACTACACCATCACAAGCTCCCGGAGACGCCACCTTTCGTCATCCACTTCCGCCTGGAATTATTCGACCTCGTGGCCAAATCCAAAGTGGAGGCATCATTCGCCCAGCCATTGGAGTCCCAGGACTTCGAATGCAAGGAGATCCTAGGCTTCAAGGGTTAGATCCTAGGATGCGACTTCTTTTACAACAGCAACAGGTAGATTCGAATTCACAAAACATTTCATTGAGTTCTTTATATTATTTATTCATTTTTCAGAGGGGTATTGCACCAGGACTTCACCAATTCCAACCAGGAGGCCAATTAGCCCGTTTCCAACAACCGGTTCGACCAGCAAACCTAGAACAATACGAGCAATTACTTCAAAGGCCTCAACTGAACTTTCAACCTCGCCAAGGAGAACAAGTTGTTGCAGTCAGAATGCCGGTTACTTCTTCAGCGCTTGTGCAACGTAGCACTCCTGTTAGTCAGCCTTCTGCTACGCCTGCTCCTAATAATCCAGTGTCTTCCACCGAAACCAGTGAGGAAGGAATTCCAGATAACGTAACTGCTGAATTAGAAAAATTGGAACAAGAAGGATCGATGGTAGAACTACAAGGTGTCGGAGATATTCTTGGAGGTCTCGGCGATGACGATGATGATATTTTAGGTAAGGCGTCTTAATTTTGCTTTTCAATTTAAAACAAATTGTTTTTTTTATCTCACTGATATTAATTATTTTAATTTTTTATTAGCGGAAATGGGCGCCGATTTCAACATTTTAGAATATGCGGATCCTGAATTGGATGCTCTAACAGGTGGAGAAAAAACAAATATTTTGGACACTTTAGAACTAGTTGAAGCAGAAACCGATAAAGAAGAAAAGAAAGAAAATAAGGCTATTCCAAAGCAACAAATGCCGAACAAGGAGGGCCATCCACCTTCGAGCATTGTCAAAACGGAACCGACTCAGATTCCGAATGTGGCTGTGTCTGCTGCACCATCTTTACCAAGCAGTTTGCATCCTCCTCCGTTAACGGTTACCCAACCTCAAGTGGCAGTCCAACACCCGCCTCAACAGCAGCAGCAACAGATAGCGGCACCTCCCACGCAACTTACACCCCAACAACATATTCACCAACAAATGTTAGCGCAGGTAATAAGTTATATTTTAATAAAATTTGTACGGAATTATAAAAATAAATGGTTTGTAGGTACAACAAGCTGCTGCACTTGGACGACCAATCGCACCAGGCACCAAATTGATGGCAGATGGAGTAGTTGGCATTGTAACGCAAAACAACGGAGTTTCCATAACGTTTCCAAACAACTATCAGCAAAGGCTGTTGCAATGTAAGTTAATTTTAAGTTTCCCCGTGTGTTTATTTACAAGATTGAATTTTAGTGCAAAACCAAAAGCTTCAAATGCGACTTGGACAACTGGGCCAAAATCCAAGACTTCTTGGTGTGGGTGGTGTACCCGTGCTGCATGGAGGACCTCCAGGAATTCCTGGTCCTCCAAGGGTCGCTGCACCTCCGCCTCCACCACCACCCTATCCAAGACCGCCACCTCCCTACCCCGGAAACACTAATAATCAGGTATGTCCTTTAATATGTTTTAAGAGTCACATGCATGTTGTTCAAAATTCTATGGTTATGGTTTGGCTATTCTTAATATCTATAACAGGACTACCTTTTTTTTTAATTGCTCATTGTACCAAATACTAGTGATTTGTCTGTTAAGGATATTACATCTGTGTTGGCTTTAGTGATGTAATTTTATAGTTCACAAACAGTTCTTTGACTAGAAAATGTTTCGAAATGTCGAAGCACAAAGTTCTGCTAAATAGTGGAATGCACGTAAATTTTATCATTTGATCATTAATGTGCTTTTTGAGCACTTTTTTGTTTTAGTTTTTATTATATTTAGGTTTTTTGTTTAGGTTTTGTTTATTATTTTTGTTTGCATCCTTAAAATACTTTATGACTTTCGTGAACAACTCTAAAAGTAAGGCTGAATCAACTTTTTTGTTTTTCATAATTTTGAAGATGGGTGTATTTGTGACTACTTGTGTTGACTTTTTTTTGGAATGAAATAATGAGAATCTTGTTACCAATTGTATTTAATTCACTGGTAGTGAATTATATGTGGATAAGTTTGTGTATGTTAGGAATTCCATTCATCACTATGATGCTTAATTTCTCGATCATATTACATTCTTTGATAAGGTATTTCAATATTTTCATTGGTGTTCATTTTGGTGATAACTAAAGATCTACATTTTTCCTATTACTTTTTCCTTTAGAACTCTTATAATGAAGAGAAAAACCATTATCAATGATGGTATAAAAAAAAGAAACAAGATAGATCACTCTTTTTATATACGGACATTTAAGAAGGAGTGCTTAATGCACTGTGCAAATATTTATTATTTTTTATTTATTTATTATTTGATGTCAATAAAAATATTTAACTTTTACCAATTGTTTATATATAAAATCTCATATCAATCTATAATAGTAAAAAGTTACATGAAAAAATATGTATGTGTTGAATCGAATTCAATCTAATAATTTTAACTTGTCCTGAAAAAAAACATGTTAAATGATAAAGCGAATATGCTTTTTTTATTCAAAAGTTCAATATACTCTCTTCGCAAATCCATTTGGGCACCAAAGTTGTAACTAACGATACTTCTTTCGGTATATTGGTATTCGGATAATCATACATAATTGCAAAAGGTATTCAAATTTTATCAATACTTCGAATAAAACTATGAAAACCCCAAATTGAATGTAAAGCTAGTGAAACCAGAAAACAGGACTGACTTCCATCAGCTAATCTAGTTACACAATGACAAACATCACAGAGAATACCATAAAATAAGTAATAGAAGAAGCATTGGGAAAATACTTCAGTATACAAAACACAAATACAATTAGCTACATTTTGTTATCTCAATTCCTCAATTCAATGTCAATGCTTCATAAATTAAGTTTCCATTCTGAAAATATATTAATATTAAGACCTTGCAGACAATTTAACAATAAAATAAAGTTTTCAGAAATATAGCATTACACCTCACAAAACAATTATGCACTAAAATTCAAATAAGGAAGGCTTTATGATACACAAAAATAAAGATATAGTGGTCAGTTAGTTTGTTACTTAAAACATTAACCAGTAGGTACTTAAATAGAACTAGCAGAAAAATTTTATCATTTTCGATTCATATTTATATTTAAACCCTCCTCAGTCTTGAGTCACTTTAACGTACGCACTCTACGTAGTCTTATAATTGTTGAGCCATACCGAACTGACTTCTGCAACGTATAGATCCTAACAAGCTTTATATATATACCTTGAAATGTTATTAAAACTTTGTTATATGATGTGTAGAGTTAAATAATAAGACTCATGTACCACCAAAACCGCATATCTGATTTCCACCGAACTGAAAAAGAGTTCTAAAAGGATTTATTTTAAAGCTAGTGTACATAGTAAAAGTGATGGTTACTGTAGGGTATTGGGGTACAAGAGGTATTGTATTAGCATAAAGATGATACTCTCTGTAAATCTTTATTTTAGTTTCATGCGTCGAGCAAGATTAAAATTACAGAAATTATCTCATGTGGTATTGCTATATCTGAGGATATAAAGGTGTATTTCCATCTAGGCTGGGTGAACATGTGAGGGACCTTCTATAAAAGTGATTCAATTACCAACGTTTAGAATGAAGTATGTAAACTAAAAGGAATTTTCGTAGATTGCTACTTCTTATCCTCTACTTACATTTAAAATAAAGTAGCAGATTTTGAGGATGCAAAAATGGATCATTTCATTAGAAGATCGTTTAATGGACCAAATTCTGCTGCAAATAACATTTCTGCGAAGTTTTATATGCCAATTTAACTCCTATCCTGTTTATTAAGGCACATCTTGGTTGATTCTATTAATCAATCAATCAATCTTTATTCATACAAACTACAAAAAGTATATGTACATGTCAAAAGGAGTACTGAAGAATTATAAATCAAACAGTTAACTTAATATTGAAAAATTCTTCTAAATTATAAAAAATATTTTCTTTGAATAAGCTTTTTAGTTTTTTCTGGATAGGCATAGTATCCATGTTTCTCAGTTCTGTGCTCCAAAAATCTTGGAACTATTTCCTGAAACAGAAAGTGTATTTGTATAGTGATGTTTTGATAATTCCTCACAGAATATTGATGTGCATCTTCTTGCTTCTGGAAATTCCCAATGGTATTTCTTATATATTTCGTACTGTTAAAATTCCATGTTCCTTAAAAATTGGTCGACACGAGTTTCTGACTGAAGCTCCAAAGATTTTTCTTAGTAGACGTTTTTGACTGATTAATGTTCTATTGGCATGTGCAGTGGGACCTCAGAATATGATTCCATAGGATATTCTGGCTGGTATATTTGCATAGTAATATTGCAATAGATTTGCTTAAATAATTGCAATGGGTATCCCATCTTATTTCTTGATCTATATGGAGGCCCAAAAAACTGGTAGTTGGTACTATTTCAAAATAATTTATATACAGTTTCATTAGGTTATTGGGTATGTTTTTTGTTAAGTGAAATAGTCTTGGATGAATTTAAATATAATTTGTTTGCTGCAAACCATTCCTGTAGTTGTTGTAAAGCTTCTTCTTAATGATGGAGACTCTGTTCGAAGGTTCTACCTGTAGTAATTAATGAGGTATCATCTGCATAGATCGTTTTTTCGGTAGCTGGGTTTTGAACATATGTCATAAGGTCATTGAATAAAATTATAAATTAAAGGAGGCCCTAGCACAGATCCCTGCGAGATTCCAGCTAGTACTGCCTGTTTGCTCAAAGTATAGGCTTCAAGCTTGTTCAATCCATCTGTGTGTAATAAACGAACCATTTGCGTTCTTCCTTTCAGGTAGGATTTAAACCAATCCGCTGTCATATCCAAGCAATTTTTCTAGCAAAATATCAAAGGCTCTGCTGAGACCGCACAACATCCTAACAGGATGGCCGTAGAAATCATTTACAGCAGTAATTGTGGACTTCTTGAAAAACCCATGTTGATTGTCATGTAGGATATTCAATGACGACAGGTGATGTTTCAGTCTGGTGTATATCACATATTAAAAAACTATTGGTAATAAGGTTATAAGAGATATGGGGCGATAATTTGTTTTCTCATTTTTATTTCCTTTTTTCAATATTGGGAAGTATTTTCGGGAAATAACCAAGAGCAAGGGATCGAATTATGAGGAAAGTCAATAGAGTGACTAGCTAGGGGGAAATCATTTTAAGTGTGTTGTTTGAAAGCCCATCAACACCAGTGGAATTTGATATTTTTAAGTCTTTAATAATCTTTGTAACTATTAATTCTGAGATTAGTATGAGTATGAATTAAATAGATTAGCAGTAGATGGCTCTGTCATTACACATTCTTGATCTTCAATTTCAATATTGTCCTTTCATAATATTCCAAGCAGTTTTAACTTGATTTTTGGAGTTAAAGATTTCGTTTTAAAAATGTTGATACTTTGTATTGAGAATTATATTATCAAGTTCCATCTTTTTGTATTGTTATACTATCTTTAAGTCGTTGTCTTTTTGGGAGGATTTTTAAGTTTAGAGAATTTAGATCTAAAGAGGAACGTGATGCCTCCAAACCAGTTTGGTTTTCGAAATAATTTTGGTGCTATCGAGATGTCCTGTCACGTATTTTAACAGACATACAAATAAGTTTTGCTTGCAACCAATTCTTGGAGTATGTGTTTTATGACATAAAGGACACCTATAATTGGATCTGTATATCTTGGAGGAAAAACCTTGGACTTACCTCGAGATATGACATTTGTACAATATGTCGATGATATCTGGATTTACAATTTATAGTCTCATCCTACTATATTGCTGTAGGATGTAGATCTCTAAATCAAAGGAATAGTTTTTCACTAATCTTGACTATATATCTGAGCTTGACCCTTGACAAACTCAAATGGACTACATATTTCGGACCTAGTAGGCAACTGTGAAAACTCTTTGAATATATTAAGAATGTTAACTCATGTGCGTTGGGGCATTGATTATGCTACCTCAATTAAATTGTATAGAGCAGTGGTTCTCCGCCCATGGATCCCTGGGTGAAAAACTACATAAATGCATAATAGAAAAATTAAAAATTTAACTTTGATGTCTTGAATGGTAAATGGTGACGTAAAAATAAAATAAAACAATTGCAACTTTTGTTTTAAATAGAAAAAAATTAATGAGTTGAATGAACCTGATGGGATATTATGAGTCTGTTTATGTCCGGCTCAATGTGAGTAGCAACCGCACATCCCCATGAGTACTAAATCTGTACTGAATCCACCTACTACCAAATAGGAAGACGGAGAAGCAATCAACAGCTTCTGTACAATATCTCATAATGCTGGATATAAAATTGGGATCTGGTTTTGTAACCAGAAATTGTCATATCCTTGTTTAAATATTGGTTTCAGCTCCTCGTGTGTGGATGATTCAATAATTTGCTCCTGTATTGGTATATATTCTGCATTTATGCTCTGAGTTTGACTACTTGCAAAAGGGTTCAGCAGCCAGACAGGAATATCCAAGTGAAGAATGTCTTCGAATCTTTGGTTAAACAATAAGCAAACAAATCTTCATCTCTATGTTGCAATTTGGAAA
>JAUIMW010000697.1:0-15450 GCA_033557785.1 Enochrus cinctus
GTCGGTATCGGATTTGGAGGAGCTTTGTGGGGAGGATGGTGCGAGGATTGAGGTTAGTAGAGAGCGTGGGGAGAGTGGCTTTTTAGAGGAGGCCGCTTTAGTTTGGTTCCGGGTCATTATTTTGGATGACTTGCTGGCCATCGCGCGCTGGATCATGTCATAAAGAGTCTTGGTTTCGTCACCAAGAGTCATCAGTTGTTCGTCCGTTAATGTGTTTAAGTCGGGGGGCTTGGTGTTGGACATTGCGATTGAAGGAAAATTAAAAGGGATGAAGTGTGTAAGATTGATGGCACCTACCTTGTGTATTGTAGGTTGAGTGTTTCCTGGAAGGAGTTCTTCAGCTGGGCTGGTCCAGGGCACTGATATTTTAATTTATTGGATTTGCGAAACTACGAACTTCGCGAACTGCGGAGCGAGGAAGAGGCGTCTTTCGCGTCCGAATACTGGTTCGGGAATGGGTGCTCTCTCAACATCTCGTAAGTTTTTGAAAAATTTGTGATAGGTTTTGGGACGTGCAAGCTATTGCGTTATTTCTACTCTAATTGGTCAGTAGAAATTCATTTTAAAATTGCTTCTACATTTGTAAATACAAGTTTAAAGATGAAATCTTTTTTCCTGATTTTTTTTTCTTAAAATACATCATCTATCCAGTCACGATGATAATATTTTTCTTTCTAACGTTTTAACCCAATTGTTAGACAAAGTCCACAGAACTTAAAATAAAAACATATTTGTCTAAATTATTAGATTGCTGATTATATTTATATAACCCAGTTGTAAGATAAAGTCCATAAAACTTGATATAAAAATATATTTGTCTATATTATAAGAGTGCTAGTTATATTCGCTGCAGCTAGTATTTAGAGTTGCCTTTTTAAATTAGATGGAAATTTTGACATCGTATTTTGAGGGTCTTTCTAATTTTGGAAAGCCTTTTTGGCCTTTTTAAATTCAATTCAATTAAAACTTACATACCGTCACAAAAGTATTTTTGATAGGTGCCGACAAACAATAAATTAGAAAATTGAAAGGAAATACACCTACATCATAAATGCAACTTTATTAGAAAAATAGTATCGAGCAAACAAAGGAAAACATAAATCTTTAAAAAGTGTAATGAATCTTTTTATAACGGACGTAAATGGAAATAAATCATTTAAATTCACTTTCATTATGTATATCGTGACGTCCGCACAAGATCACTCTGAGCATTTGTTCTTTATGTGAGTACCGCCGCAGTTAAGTGAATTTATTATATTGTTTCGTTGGCAAATATTTATTATAAGTCAACGTTAAATGTAACTATATCCATATTGATGATATATAAAGCTTGGAGAAAGGCTGTTTATATTTTATATAATGTTTACACCATTTGATCGACCGCTGGCGCTGGCTGGCTTCAAAGTTCATATATTAAACTGCGTTTCTAAACGTATAATAAATAAACAATTTTCCTGTATAATTTTATACTCTAATCTGTATCTTTAAGAGAAGTTATCGCAAAGCTGTGTTCCATAAAAAAGAAAGTTAAATTATTTAGCGAACGAAGCTTTAATAATATTAATTTTTGATTCAATTTATGTTATAAATATTGAAAGTGATGCATGGCATGTTAAATATCAGGTTGCTGTATTAAAATTCCTCGACTTAAAGAGATCAAGGCGATGATATAGGCCAATCAACCATTTATTTTTGCATGTTAAAATTAATATTTTCGAGTATGTTTTTGTATTATTTAATTTTAGTATTAGTAGTTTTAATAATTATCAATAAAAATTGGAAAAAGTACATGCTCTACTTATGGAAGTAGCTACAAACGCAGGCATAAAACTAGATGTGCCACTAAGTTAAAGAATATTGAATATAACATTATTATCAATACATTTTATCTTAATTTACATGATTTGTAATATTAATTATATTTCAATTTGATGCAAGACAAATTTATTAGCAGTACGTGTTCTTATAACGCCTTTCAGATGCTTATATATTCAAGGTTTCATTATTAATAGATTTTCTTGATACATTTAGACATTTTAATACATAAGCAAAGTTTAAATGTAGGTAATAAAACATTAAAAATGAGTTAAGCTATTATTTCATAAAATATAAGATCAATCATTCTTAGATAATGAACCCTGCTCATTAAAATTGCGTATCATCGTTTTAATTCTGTATAACACGCAAATAACATTGTAATAATTTTGTTTATGTACTTGAAATAAAAATGACCTTAGATTGACAGAAACAAAACAACAGAAAACCTTAATTTATGACGGTGGTTTAATGATTTTATCAGTAGCGCATGGAAGAAATTACACCCCAAGACACTGTAATGTATACTTACATAAAATGTTCAACAATCATTGAAAAATTTTCTACATACCTGAAACAAAAATAAATATTTCAAAATCAACGTAACGTAAAAGCCACTAACGATGAACTCTTATATTCACCCCTTAAGGTGTTTACTCGTAAGTAGTCACTTCGTGGCCAAATGAAAGTAAATCCCAGTGGCACATAAATGCGCACTCACCAAACGTGAAGGTATAGGGCAAATTCTATATAATTTTGGCTCAATTTTATACCTAGTCACGGGTAGTTTGACTGCAACAATAATTAACTTTTCTCACCTCTTACATAAATTACTACAATGTGGTGATTTAAAAATAGTAATCAGGTGACCTTTACGGCTGAAGTACAGATAATGGTCGTTGGCTACATTTTGCACACTGATTAACCAATCCATAGTTCTTGGTCGCAAATCGCTTCTTGAGTTGGCAATTTTATGCACGAACGACGTGGTGAAACGTTAACATATGATAACCGTTAACCTTATAACAATAACTTATCGATCACTTCGTATTTTACCTGCTCTAAAACTATATAATTATTAGCGGCTCAGAGAATATCTTTGGCGTCCATCAACTAACGGCAATAGATTAATTAAGATGTTTTATATAATATTTTATACGTAGTCAGACAGAAAACGTACAGGAAGTTATTATTAGAATTTTATTTGAAATTTACAAGGCTTAGACTGTACTTTATATTATATTATACGGTAGAAAGGTGTTGTTGGGTATTTATCTGTAGGTCAGCCCTGGCGTATTTGTCACAGAAACATATATTGTTAATAGAGTTTATATGTATTATTCTCTTTGAATAGCGTGTGCAAGTAGAATAACTGAAAAAAAAAGATTTTCACACCAGTTTATATCCGGCAAAGGCCATTAAAAACTTTTTATGCAAGGATACGTGATAACAAAGATTATGTTCTGTAGCAGTTCTCACTGCTCTTAACACTATTTTTGTTTTTTTTTTGTGCAAATTGTTCACATTATATTAATTTATATTATTATTCAGCGCATAAAGCGGATGAATAGAATAATGAGGACTTTTATTTTGTAGATGTAACAAAAAACTCGCATAACAATTGAGACTTTTTTCATTTAAGTGTAACGTGGACCACATCTACACAGGCAATGCAATTAGGAGGTGCCATTTTGAAACCAATTAATACATTTTTTTATTTCTAGATGAGAAAAACCAGTTGATGATGGGAAGTCATCTCACTCAGGTGTTAGATGAATAGCGATAACTTGAATTTATCATTTGTACAGTTCCATATCCATTATAACCGATGGCTGGTTTTTTCGCCAGATCCTTATCGTCATCATGTCTCCTTTGATGTTTGATTTTCTAGATTGCACATAACAGTCCGCTTGATTTATTATATAATTAGACGTTTATTTTCCAGCTTTTGCACCTATTAAGTCGAGCCAGTCTGAAAATCGTCCACGTGAATGCCGAGCTCGCTCGCGCGCTAATTGAAGTAAACAACGTCAAGTTTTCCACTTTTTACTGGGCAAACATATAACTGGTCGTGAAATTTACTTAGATGACTTTGCTTTTAAACGAACGATTTTCTCAAGAGGATACATGTGTACCAGTTGTTGTGCGATTAAATAAATATTTCCTAGACTGTTCTTAAATCATTATTCTAATATTTATAGTTCTAGCATGAACTAATTTTTAGGAAACACACGTTCTCACTGACTAGTGAATTACATTGTTATGTACACTATATAAAAATACTAGCAAATAAACTAAACTAAAAAATAACTGCTGAAACATGCTTCATGTGCCCCCGCGGTGTCAAAAGAGAAATAAAATTGCGTTTCATCGGTATATATATGCTGTTCCTCTTTTATTCACCAGACAATAAGAAATTAAAATTCGAATACTGAAGTTAAGAGTGTTAATTTATAACACTATATCAACAGTTTTCAATGTCATAATAAAACATTATACTGATCTATAACAATTACAAAAATCACACCATGACAAACTGTCCAAGTAGCTAAATATATCGTCAATACAATAAATTAATAGTGCATGTAATACCCGATAATGTATCGGTTTATTAACATAAGAATCCTATTATGCAATAGTGAAACTTGAAGCAGAACTGACACATAAATTCCCAGCCTTGGTACGGATAATATGTCAACGCTTTTAGCATAAACAATCATAGACAATGCCCATGCACCTAAACTATTTAAGACAGCCCGTAGGTGCACCGATAACTTGCGTAACAGCGTAAAAATGCTTTTAAGGAATCCAGTGAAACTTCGATGCAAATTACAGACTTCATAAAACTGCACACCCTAGTTAGTATGTGGGCTTTATTGGTCGCTAAAAGAATTATAGGATTTGTTCGTTAGCCACAAGCTAATTAATTAACTAATTATTATAATATTGCACTTTCCCCTACTATAAGAACAAACTAACTATTATTTGTTTAATGTGCATATTATTCATTTTTAATGTAAATTAAACGAAAAATTTTCCGTTCTGTCTGAAATTTTGTTTAAACCAGGAAAAGAACAGTTTTACTTTACCTATTTAAATAATTTATTTTTCCATTCAAATTAATTTTAAATGTTCCCACCTGTACTATTTACAATGTTCATAATAAATTTATTTCTACAATTAATTTAAAATGGGAAATGAAAATGGCTTCTAACTGTAATAGTGATTGTCTTTGATGCGGAAATTCCAGCATATATTTGTTTTTGTCCAAGAAAACTTTCATACGTGTGTCCAGATTCATTTATGAATCACGCAACGATGGAAATTAAAAAATATGTATATAATTAAGCCTATATGGTAATGATGCGTAATTATTCTTTTTCTCAGATACTTCTTGCACAATAGTATGTGCATATACGCAATACAGCAGAAAATTGTCTTGTAAACTTATGTAAATATAATTGCATGTAAATGCTACTTATGTGTAACTAGTGAGAAAAATGCAGTTTCTCGGCATAGGAAGTGATATTTTAAATACAAATTCATATTGTATGTATGTACATTTATGTGAAATGTGCATTTTTATTATAGTTTTAGAACAAATAGATATGTTATTTTCTTTTATCTACAACTTTATAAAAAGTAATTTAATGTTACTATGCGATAAGATTTATAAAAATTACTTTATATAACTTTTCTAAATGTAACTTCATTTCAGGCACATATTAAAATGAGTAATTATTCAGTTATTTAATGAGAAAAATCTCAAATTTAATATTTAATCTTAGCACTATTCTTAGATGCTATACACGAAAGTGTTTTATTATCAAATACTTGCAAAGAAGTATTTGCTCTTTATAAAGACTATTTGGTGAGATTTGCGAGAGCTACATAAAATATAAGTTTGTTCACATGGGTGGGACACGAATAAATGCCATTTTTCGCGAAGTGCCTCTCATTCTCGTTCCGCACTGTGAGTCGTTAATACGATAATCACACAAATCTAGAAGCCAACTATCCTTTCTGATTTGAATTTACAATGAGCAGTCGAACACAAAGTACCGAGAATACCTCATGAATAAACTGGCGAAATTCGAAACATCTAGATCAGAGGTGTCATTGTAAATGGAGAACTATCGTCACGCATGGTCAAGTCGAATGCATATAACTGAACACTATGGCATTTGGTTGAAATCGATGAAGATATCGGTGTAATGCCTCATTTGAATTTATGCAGTATTGGAACATGATCTGTTCATGCTGCATTTTCTACTATTATACCGCTAGTTAATAACAGTTTCAACTTTCAAACCATATACATGGCGATACATAAGTAATTCATTCATGGTGAAAATTTGAATTTCGTGCAAATAAGTCTTCACTGACGAAATTCATGTAAGCATTGCTTTTTTCGCGTGACGAATCCACTGCTATGCACAGTTTTAATTGGTATTTATACTAAGATATATGCTTATTGTTTAATAATAAGAGCTCGTTCTTCTCATAAACGTACCAATTTAAATAATTGGATAATAGGCGTTACTACCATTGCAAACAATTACCTACCTTAAGTGTATATTTTTAATTACTTTTTAATTCCTTTCGCAGGCTCCTGTGTCGAATTGTAAGCCACATAAATAATGGTAATAGTGAAAATAAATCTTCTGATTTATTATCTCTACTTGGCTTATCGGTTTCACAGAGTTAAGAGCTCCTTTCTTATTAATCAATGGGAAGATCGCTGGGAAGTAGCATTTAAATGTTCGAAGGATTTAATGTTTGAATTAGTTATTAAACATTGCATCATAAATCTTTGAAGATGATGATTAACTGAGTGAGTTTAGGAGTGATCAGTAATGTAAGCACAAATTTATAGGCTGTACGTATGTACACTATATCTTAATGTATGTGATTAAACTGTTATTGCTTCAGTTGTCGCACCTACCAACAGGATAACCATCCAAAGCACACGGATTATAAATAAAGAACTTCAAGTATTTTTCCCTAGGTATGGGAAATTGGTAGGTGCTATCGCAAAATTCGATACTTGGGATAGTATTTGCATTCAGAATATTTGTAAAGTAAAGTTATGATCGATTATCGACGTAGATTATCGCAACAACGCTAATTTAGAAAATTGAATCGTGAACATTTTCTTCTAATGGACGTTACTGTTCAAAAACTGTTCATATTAGTATCTTAGGTTAGCTCTAGAATCGTTGGAAAAAATACCCTTCACATTAATTTATGATACACATATATTTTTTGAAATGTTGTGCTGATAATATCCATTTTCATGGTCTTTTCTCCATAATAATTCATAGTTTTAATAATTTTTACTCAAAATTCTGTTAATATTTAAGACATTTTTGAAGACATAAGTGCATGTAGTCCTATTTCTATGAGATATAAAAGGATAGAATAGTATGTTTTGTTACATAAATGAATTACGTGATTGAAATCTTTTCTTAATTTTTTTAACTGGTGTCTGGCAAGTATCATAGCGCAACATGTGTTACTATACTACGAATATAGGGTTTGTACTAGACTAGAAATCTTTGTAAGGAGCTTGTTTCGAACTACTTGTTTTATTTGTGTTTTATTATTGACAGTGGCATGCAAGATACAGTTGTAATAATAATAAATATAAGTAATGCAGTATAATATTTTAATGTTTTTAAGACTACAAGCTTTTATTTGCACTTTGTAAAATATGGTCTCGTTGGCGAACTACCAGGTACATAAATATATTGTATTTTATATAGAGAGAAATGTTATGTGTCTTGCGATTGGTGGCGCAACAGAAAATTTAGGACGTGTGTCCCTATGTAGCACCAATAGGCTTATGTCTAAATAGAGAAATTGTTTTTTTTTAAACATACAAAATGATAGGGCACTTCAAACCCTTAGTAGTTACATATACTAACTACACCCTGGAGAACATTCATCATCATCGTCATATATTTTTATAATGTTCATAATTTATTTATTTATCCCGTATAAGTCCACCATATTTATTTGATACCAACTTAACTATTAAAGATTAAAATAAATGCATAGGGAAAAGTTGTAAATGTTAATAAAAATGTTCATACTACTAAATATTTTAGTTAATTCTATAGCTTCTAACGGTATGTTATTTAGGGTTTTACTACATGTATGTTCCTCTAGAGTCTGAACAAATGATATGGTTTTTTACTTCTGATTTTTTGATATGTTGTAAGGGCTGTTTGTATGGCACAACCTTCTACCAGTAATATAGAACATTCTTTCGGAAGTCTTCCTGATGCACTTATGTTTAATTCTTGGCAGTAGACGCCAAATCCAACTGTATCTTCTTTCTTCTGAACTGAGCCATCCGTATAAAAAACTATGCTATTCTTGTATTTTTCCTTTAGCAGTTGTTGAAAAAATACTGGAACTTGTGTCAATATGTTTCAAGATCTATGTTAAAGACTTTTTTTATTTGTATGTTCATATCTATTTTATATATGTGGGGAATATTATAATTTTTTACTTTATATTTTCCTTTTAGCTTGATGAAATTGTCCAGGAAAGTGGAAAAGTTGTCATTTTTTTAGAGTTTGTTGTTATTTATTATTTTTTCTGCTTCTGTCATCTTACTGTAGATGTTACTTCCTCACCTTGTGGTGTATTTCTTGTATAGGATGTTGATTCTCATTTTTATAGGACGAATTGCAGCCATCACCATGGTGGCTCCATCAGAAGACCTTCTCATGAGTCCCAAAGCAGCCTTTAGCACTTGATCGAATTTTTTTAATTTTGATTGGGTGGTCTCCTAATTTTACTCTGCTTTACTGACTATATCCCTTCAAAATAAGTCAAACTTTAATTTTTAGTCTATGAAAATTAAAGAATTCCACTTTTTGTATGGTTTTATTTTCTATTTTTATTTGAATTGGATAATCCAGTGTTCTTTTCCTGATAAAAATTATATATTTTGTTTTTCCAAGTGAGAGTTCCATGCCGAGATTGGAGATTTTTTGAATTATTGAGTTTAATGTGTTGTTTGTTATTATAGCTCACTATCAGCGATCGATTTGATTCCTTCAGCATTTCTGATATATAGAAATTGAATAATATAGGGCTTAGGGGGGCTCACTGAGGGAGTCCTTTCCTTGCCATCCTGTATGATGACGGTTTCAGCGTAGATCTATAGAATACTTCCAATAACGTCCACATTATCATATGCGAATGAAATAGCTAAGAAGTTTTCGCGAAGAAACTTCTTGTTTTCCAAAAAAAAGGTTGGTCTCTTTTGTATCATTTTCTCTATAAGTTTAGTTATACATGATGATAGGTTAATAAGACTAAAGTTTTCTACTTTTTCATGGTAGTCTTCTGTAAATTTCCAAAAGGAATCCTGTTTTTTAGTTTTTTGATTCTCTTTTTTATCGCTGTATATTTATTGTATATTTCCCTAGAAGGATTTCTCATCATTTCTTCTGTGCATTTCCTTCTTTCTTTGATTAACTTGTCAAAGTCGAGATCCAACCATGACGCTGGAGGATTTTTGTGATTATAAGACTTTTTGTATATTCCTATATGTAAATTTGCTTTTTCTTTTCTCATATTTATAATCCATAATATTGTTCCATATTTTTTCCTATATAATTTTTTTCTTTCAATGGAAAAATTTGTTTGTTCTTTTGATTGCCTCATTTACTCTCGTAAAATCAGTCTGGTGATTCAAATGTTACGTCGCTGCTTGTTTCCCGTTGCCTATTCTGGAGATTGAAAAATCATCCATCAATGTCCAGTTGTTGTTCATCGCGAATCGATTTATTACGTTTTCGTTGGGAGAGTTTGTGATAGAACCCCAAGTATGATGATGTGCATTAAAATCACCGAAGATAATGTAGGGGATAGTTATACAGTTGTGCATCCCTTCCAAGGCATTGATGACTATTAAGTTATTGGGAGGGTTACACACCAATACGATACATAAGTTCACTATTTTGATTCCCAATATTTGAATGTCTACTGGATCATTATGTGAAAATATGTGTTTATATTGTTTCTAATTAAGAACATTAAACCTCCTCCTTTCTGTCCAATTCTGCCTGGTCTGATTTTATTATACCCGTTTATTTTATTTTTTTCTAGTTTTAGTTTAGTTTCTCATGTACCCACGACTTCTGTGTTATTATTTTTTTCATAATGCTTATGCTGGTTAATCCAATTGTATTTATTCCATGGATTTTAATATTCATCAAGATCACTTTCTTTTATATACGTACTTATTATTTTGTTGATTTCATTAAAAGCTGTTTTTAATAAATTCTGTTGGTTGTCAAAAGTTAATAATATTTTGTGAAAGCTCAGGATGGTATTTATTATGTTAACCTTTAAGAATTTCCTCAAAAATTAATTTGTCAATGTAATTATTTTTATCAGATTTTTTACCAATTATATTACAGCAGTCAAAGTTTAAAAGCATGTTTATAAATTAATTCATTGTTAAATTATTTTTATATTTAAATTAATGAGATTTTTATCCAATTTAATATTTAAAAAGAAAATATCTTTGTATACTAACTTATTGTAACAATTGTTTACCGTTATGTTTTCCATTCGAAAAACATTAAAAGATTTTTATAAACTAATTTGTTACTACAATTGTATTTCTAGAAACATTCTCTATATATTCACTTCATGTTTTTGGTGTTAATTATATATGGTATTATAATTGTTTATAATGTCTGTCAAAATTTTATTAATATACGGTTTTCTTTTTATTTATCGCAATTAATAAAGTTATTACAATATATCAATTATAGTTTTTAATAATACATTTTAAGCAAGAATATGAGAATTTAACATTTTTTAAATTTTTGCTGTGGTACTCAAATCCACCAAATATAAAGCAAACAAATCAAAGACTATGAGGTAACTTTTAAATTTCAGGCAAAATTGTTTTAGCTCAAATAATGATGACAGCAACAATTTCAGGAATAATTATATTATTACAACCTGATTATATTCATATACATATTGTTTTCACACCGTTCACAAAATTGTTTATTTGTATGGATAAAATTCTTGGGAAGATTTTACATGGACAGCTCTCGCCTGAAGAGTAGTGAAACGCTGTAAAACGATCAGTTTGGCTTCAAGCTGAGGAGTCGACAACCGTTTTTTGTTTATTTGAATGACATGCCTTCAGTAAAAAGTTTCTTCTTTTAACCGACAACACAGCTCTACTAGATCTAAAAAGTAACATAGATTCACTTAGATCACATGTGATATTCTTATGTATTAGAGATTGTAAACCTATCAAGCGTGAATTTTCTTGGAAGTTCAACTGAGTTGGCAACAACACGTATATTACATTTCTGCCAAACTAAGCAAGGCAATATACCTTGTGGATAATACGTAAGTATCCTCTAATGTCTAATGTATTGAGAGTACTAGGGTCTATTATAAGCGATTTTACAGCCATTTCAATTGATATAATTTTTAACCGAGTTCGACAGTTATTCCTTCTTAATCAAGTAAATATTGGTAACGTTATCATCAGCATACAGGTTTACCTGGCACTTGTAAAGCTTCATCAGTAGTATATTTTGAAATCAAAATGTTCAATGGAGAAAAATATGAACCCTTTGCACTCAAGGCCAGTTTCTGTTGTGCTAGGTGAATTACTTATGTATCTCTAACTTAAAATAATTAAACACACACACTCACACTTATGCACAAAGTTATGCAAAATGTACCCACAAACATCCCTTCGATCAATTCAAACGTAATGATGGCCGATAAGGGTTAATATATAATAATAATTCATTTGGCTCTTGTTCTGAATCTAATTTTGTTCAATCCAAAGTAGATAATGACTTTGTCATATTTTATTTATTGAATCAATTTAAAACGACTAATTAACTTGTCAATATAGACTTGCATTCCTGCAAATTTCTTTTGGACACTCCTCGTGACAAGCGCATTGGAATTTGCAAAATGTTGCTACAACTCAAGTTAAAACGTCTTGCGACATAATTCCTCGCGTATATAGGGCGGAAATGCTTCATAAACAACGCGAACACGTATGGTGTTTATAGAACCGCTAACAAATATGTTCGTGCACGGTGGGCCTAATAGATGTTAAAAAAATTGTATGATTTACAAAATGAAAAATCTCACGATTACGAGCAATCCTTCGTGATGCGGGCAATTTGTAAGTAGCGACAAAGAAAATTACTTCTTTATATTGCGAGAGAAGTAGAAGCTAATAAAACATACAGTGTAATTTGTTTTGCATTGATTGTGTTGCGAGATACCGCGGTGGTATGTTACATTACGTTAATTACGGACAATTTATACAATTGCTTGCCCCGTCTGGAATGGTGCATTGACTTGCGGGCAGCACATATATAGTAGTGGTGGAGGTAAACTTGAATATAAGTGATCTACCGGTAGATCGAGTTCTGTAAGACATGCATTGCCGGACACACAATTAAGAGAAAAATAAAAGAAATTAAAAATGAAATTAGATGCTTCGTAATTATTAGAGAATAGTACACATGTCGATTGGAGAAAGGAATTATGTGGTGATGAAACATTTGCTGTGTAATTTTGTGCAGAACGGTATTTTATAGTAGATATGATCAAGGGATGGAATTCTAACGATTGTTAAATAAATTATTAGTACTTACCCTAATAGAACAAGAATTAAAGATAAATATACCTAAATGTATAAACATACCTAAGCAATAACAAGTACCAATTAGAATAAAATTTGAGAGAGGAAAAATTGCTTTCTCTAAAACGCAATCATCCCATTTTTGTCAGATATTAAAGTATTTTAAGCAATTACAATTCCATAATGGTAACAATGCCATTCGTGTCAATAAGATTGGTCTTCAATAGGATGTCCGTATTAGTTATACATATATTCTTATATGTAACTGGGTTACTGAAATCAGCGTATTACCTATGTGGGTATAATTGATATTTTGTGAGAGTAAATTCAAAACGGATTCAATTTTAATAATTACAATTTGCATAATGAATCGGCATATAATTCTAGTTTACTGCGGCAAATCATTAATGGATTTTATCTAAAAAAAAAAACAAATTAGTGTAATTTTCTATTTGCGGAAGTAACTTTACTTAACTTTACTTTTTCAGTTTTACCGTAACTTTAAAAATTGGGTCGCTAACAAACGGAATATTCTAGTGAATAGGGAGCAGTGTGGTTCCCATAAATACTTAAGGAAATTCCGAAAGATTATTTGCATATTAACATTTAGAGTTAATTTAATTGATGATTTAATTTTATTATTATCAAGAATTTAATTACAAAAAATTAAAATGGCTTAAATTGCCTTTCTTAATAGGCTTTTCCAATCTTTAAATCCTAACTGGTAAAAGATAGGTAGTAATATAAAATTTACAAAATACTTTTGGTAATCAAATTAAATATTATTACAGTTTAAGCAAACTGGTTTTATCAGATTGCTACAAATGAAAATTGGCAACTGTTACCGATAAATTAGATAAATTCAGAGAGGATTTGCAATTCGAAATTGAGTTTTTGCACGATCTGAATGTTTAAAGAAAGTGAATTGCACCGAACAAGACAGGCGCTCACCGATGACCCATGTAAATTGTAAAAGTAGGTGTGCCTGTTGGACCGTCCAATATGAACTTCACAGGAAATCGTACTGTTTACAAATCGTGATTGCGATTAAAGTAAATTGATTTATAAGTAAAATAAACGTTGCTTAAGAAGTTTTTTGCTATTTACTTAAAGTTTACATATGCGCATATAAATATTTGGTTTTGATTTTTGACTTATAGACAATCATAGGACACATTTTCAAAAGTAACTGCAAATAAAAGCATTAATTGAATATAATAGAAGAATTAACTCGCTAAGAACGGTAATAGATTCTTAATGACTTTATTTTAGAAAATTCTATTACTTTTGGCAACCGTAATCAATCTTATAGAGCTGCTAAGTTAGAAAAAGGTTTCTTTCACACATTGGTGCTCTACCTAATAAGCATCCAATGAATATAATTATCTCCGATAGATTAAATTGCGTGGCGTATTTTAAAACACAAAACGCGAAAATTTGTTGTTAGTTGTAATTAACTTTTTTATAGTAACAATGTGAAATTATTGGTTGTTTGGTTCTTGCAGCATTTCACCCAATACTAAAAATGTTACACTAGAAAGGTGCGTACAGAATTCCTTCCTTTGATGCTGTTCGCCGCAGCCTACCTTAATTCAATTTAAAACAACGTAAAGGGGTACGACCACGTCAGGAGGCGATTGCAACGACTATTATTCGCATTATAGTGATTGATTACCATTACAAGCCGTAAAACGAGATGTAATTGCGCCTACTATTCGATATTCAATAGCAAGAAAGTTGATTCATCAACGAGTGTACAGAATATACTCGCAAATACCATGATACCCGGAAATTGTGCAGAATTACCTCTCCATTTGACAACCATTGAGTTAAATACTACTGTTCTGCAATTTACCACTACTCTAGGCACTGCAGTGGATGCAATTAAGCTCACATTCTAGACGACTTGATGGCAAAGCGAAATACTTTGATACAATTTTATCTTCCTTGGAATTTAAAGGGTTATGCCAATAATTTTTTTTTGTTTTTTATATGTACCCAAGCTATCAAATTAAACTAAAACTTTGTATCAATTTACGATTGTATAATTTATTTCTTTGTGGTAGTTTTTGCACACTTGTTTCTGATACTTCAAAAAAATATATATATATTTTTTATACTTTTTCCGCAACATGACACGCCACGCCTTAGGCATCATTAACAGGACACCACTACCTTAGTGAATTTTTCGACACCTTTTGGTTTAATAACAATTAATGCAAATATTTTTCGATTAACCTCATACAAGTTAAATAATAATTCTTTGTTATTTTACATAATTTTTCATTATTATGACAGACAAGAACTAATTAATAAGCGAACATAACGACCACCCAGGGAAGGAAATGTAAGGAAATACACTCAATTTAAATTTTTATATGCTTGTAGAGTGCTTTCATAGATTAGAATGGCATAATAATTAATGCAAGAATGCTAAATTACGTTTCCTAATTTATAAATTGTTTCATAACCTAAACTGTTAATTCACATCATTGGCAATGAAAAGACAATATTACAATACTTTGGTGTATGATAAAATAACTTCAGATTTATTATTTATTGAGTACCCACATAGATTCAGAGAAAATTATAATTGCACGTCATTGAACAAGTTCATTATGACCACAAGTTGTGTCCACTTTAGTGACAAGTTCTTTTATTTGAAGCAAACGATTGGAAACGGTATTTTATAGTATGTCGATAACTTAATTTGTTTTGAATCATTCGCGGTTGAACGTTACAAATGACTTTGTTTCCTGTCCCGAGTTCATGTTAGGTTGACCAATGGTTACACCTACTTTTACAAATCGAGGGTCAATGAAATCCATTTCACTTTCTTTCATCAACACCTCGTTGCAGTGATAGGGATAAACTTTAAAATGCAATTTGTATCCATAATAATCTAATACCACAGTAATAAATCAGTAATTACTCTTCGGTTTATATCTGAAAAATATTAATTTCATAATGGCAGA
>JAUIMW010000698.1:0-15447 GCA_033557785.1 Enochrus cinctus
TACCCTAACTTACTTGGTTTTATCCTTACTTACCTCCCCAATTCACTTATTGTAAAATGCTTTCGGTTTAAACTATGCAATTGCTACGATTTACATTTTTCGGCTATCACTTTGGGTTAATAATTGTCTCTTTCGCTTTCTTTCTTGATTTGCTGTTTCGTCTAGAAATTGAGAATGCTATGGGGTTGTGAGGGTTTTGAAACTTTCATGAATTGTAGTGCTGTGCAAAAGGAAGTTGTGTACCAAATTTCAAGTCTGTAAGGCAATGGGAACCTATTGAAACGGTTCAAAAATGATATAAGATTTTTCATGGCGCATCCACCATTTGTACAGGTATACCCCTTTTCAATGTAATTTTGACACAATGAAAGATTAGATGTTAACGAATTATAATTAGCTCTATTTTGTGAGTAGTCGATAAAATGATGTTATTAGATACGTGTTTAACCCTTTTGGGGTGGTTTTATTGATATTTATGTCTCATAGACTTCATGAGCTAGAATTCAACTCTTGTGTTCTTTATTGTTACTCTCAAGTACAGGAGAGCTCTCTCTTGAAGAATCTTCATTGAGGTCTATGTACTTTACGTTCGTTCTTTCCAGTAGTACCCAGTACCTGAAGGACATTCCATGTCTCCCAGATCTTCTGGTGGTCCTTTTTATAATTAAAGCTATGTTCTTTCTATCTAATTAATACGACAGTATTAGAAGCAAACAGTCTTTGATTAACAAAACAAAATTAAATAAGGTGTTTCCTAGAAATCCTAAGGCAACACCTGGGGGACATTCCATGTTCTTCTGGTGGTCAACCTGGAGGACATTTTTCATCTTTCAGACCTGGTGGTCCTCCTTTTATGTTTTTTTAATTCTTTGTACCAAAATAAAGATGTTAACTATTTTTTAACAATAAAAGAAGGACCACCGAAAGGAAAATTCCATGTTCCCAAGAGTTCTTTTTTACTGATAAAAATCAAGCAGCATCTCTATATCAGAATAGACAAACTGACAATCCAAGAAAGGACGACCAGGGGTCTGGGAGACATAGAACCTCCTCCAGGTGCACTACAGCTAACGTTTTTTTATTTGATGTTTGTTGATTCTTAAATATAAATGGAGTACCACTTCTGGGAATCATGGAACTTCCTCTAGATACTCAGCTTCCTAAATTCTTCCCAATGATCGTTAGTTTGTTAATAATAGTGACCAAGAACATTTAGTATTCTTCAGATATCCTGGTTGTCCAGCCTTTATGTTGTCTATTACTTAATCAATCTCTAGACTTCCTTTGGATTTGACTCTTACCAATTTAAGGATGTTTGTCAATTTTTAACAGTAAAAGAACGACCACCAGGGGTCTGAAGAATATGGATTGTTATCCATGTTATATTGGTTTCTATATTATGCTCATTAATTTTCATGTTGTTTTTACTTTTTCCAACATAGGAATGTTCTCCAGGTACAATGTTGTTCATGTACTTTCAATTGTGTTAAAAATCATCAAATTTGATAATCTAATATGAAGTATATAGTTATCAAGGCACTTGGAGAACATTCCATGTTCTCTAGGCCCCCTGGTGGTCCTCTTTTTGTATTGTTTTTATCTTTTTTAAACATATAACTAAAATTGATTTAAAAACAATACAAGATGAAACACTAGAGGGTCTGGGGGACATTGAATGTCCTCCAGATTCAAGATTTTATTGATTAAGAGTTAAAATTCAAGTTCTTGGACTCTTGTGTTCTTTATTGTTGCTCCAAGCACAGGAAAGAATATTAAAATATAGTCTTGATACATGACTACTGATAACCGTTGTATCATCAGCAACTAAAAGATTCATCTAAACTTGGTATTATTTCCTAAATCGTGATATATACTTAAATTTAATGTTCATTTTTGCCAAGCTTTCCCTCTAATTCCCAGCATCCACAATTCATACAATAGAAAGCTATTTGTGCATATTCTTTTCTATCAAAAGTCTTATAAATTTTAAGGACAGCACTTGTAAGGAAATTTTCCAGTCTTATTTTTATGGATATTTCAAAAATTTTGCAGATTTATGGTAAGATAGAAATTAGTCTGAAATTTGTGAAGGAGTTTACATATTCTTATTTTCTAGTTACTTGTATTACTTTTCCTCTTTTTGAAGCTGTTGGAAAATGTTCTTCATCGAGGGTTTTATTTAGGATATATGTTAAAAGAATTGTAATATTAAAAAAAATTCTTATTCTGCCAAATAGTTATGGAAGACACCCCTACAACAGTTTATCTGTATTCCAAGATACTGGAAATACCCAGGTATTCAGTCTCATTTTAAAAATATTGGAGAAAACAAAGACTTTTATCGTGCTGTTCACGTCCAGTTTTTGGTTTGAACTTAAACTCTTAGCAGACATGTATGTGGATAACCACAAAAGTACAACCAAGCGTTCGTCCACGCAGTCTACAAAAGTTTATAAAAAAAGTTATAGGAAGAACTAACTAAACTATAAAGTACAAAATAAAATAACAAACGGAAAAGACAAAAAAGACCAAATATAGAAGGAATAGAATCTACAAAATAATTGTTAATTTTATCAACAACACCAGGCCAATAGCACTGATTGAAGTACCCAAGGAAATACATCAACAATTTAAAATAGATCGAAAGGCTCCAAACAAGGTGAAAGTCTAAGAAAGTGAATTTTATGTTTGATACTACGTAAAACTCACTAAGAAAGTGAGTTCAATCCAGAGGGTTTGGGCGACATGGATTATTCTACAGGTGCCTTACTAACTAAACTCTTCATATTAGTTTATCTCTCTTAAAGAAGTGAGCATTATAAAGATTTTTGAACACAAATATGAGATTTACCCTCACTTACTTGGTTTTATCTTAACTTACTGCCTCAATTCATTTATTGTAAAATGCTTTCGGTTAAATTATGGAATTGCTACGACTGCGTCTAGCAATAGAGAATGCTATGGGGTTGTGAAGGGTATGAAACTCTCATTTATTATAGTGCTGTGTAAAAGGAAAATGTGTACCAAATTTCAAGTCTCTAAGGCACTGGGAACCCATTGAAACGGTTCAAAAATTATATAAGAGTTGTCATGTCGCATCCACCATTTATGCAGGTATACCCTCTTTCAATGTAATTTTGACACAGCAAAAGTTTGGACGTTAGCAACTTATAATTAGCTCTATTTTGTAAGTAGTCGATAAAATAATGTTATTAGACACGTGTTTAACCCTTTTGGGGTGATTTTATTGATATTTATATCTCATAGACTCGATGAGTGAGAATTCAAGTTCCTGACTTCTTGTGTTCTTTATTGTCACTCCCAAGCACAGGAAAGTACTCACTTGTTCAATTATCATTTTTTGCTCTTTATTAGAAACCCCTGTTCTGTCCTCTGTAGTTTCTGTATATTGTTTTGTGAAGTATTTTTAATGATACTATGGTTTGGAACATTTTTATTTACATTCGTTGTCGTTTTATTAGTCTTTTATTTGTTGTTACATTTGTTATGTATGCAGCATTTTTTTGAAGGTTTTCCTTAACTCATTTTTTCTACCCTGAAGGTACACACTGTACTTCTTCATCCTTTAACGAATAATAAAAGTTATCTAATACTTTTTCAATTTCCACCATTGTAATTATATCCTCAGGTAATGGTAACCAATAGTCGATTAAATGAAATTTGCCTTGAAAAAATAGAACAATGCACCTGGATTGGATAATATTTGTCATAACATGCTTTACAATTGTTCTGAAGAAACCCTAGAGTTGGATTAGGTCTAATGCCAAGAATTAAACATAAAGACATCAGGAAGACTTTCGAAGAAACTCAAAAATTCCAGGCAATGAAGAAGCAGACCGATTAGAAGCTATAAGTTAACTAAAATATTTAAGGATGAACTCTTAATAGACTGGCAACAAGACTGGATCTAATTAATTCAAATACAGTAATATGTGTTTGTAATTTGGACAGGAGGAAATGTCTTACTGAACCACTTAAACTATTACAAGAGCATACAATTTACTGTGACCTAGACCTCACAATAACAAGAAAAAACCATCAACTAAAGTATACCATAAAAGAACAAACAAGCTTTCTTTCACGCAGCCTACCAAAGTTTACAAAAAGTGTTATAGGAAAGCTTCACCGATTTCCAAATCAAACTAGATACAATCTAGACCATGGGAAAGAACAACCGTTTCAGAGAATAAGAACTAACCAAGATAAACTATAAAGTAAAAAATAAAATAACAAAGGGAAGAGACAAAAAACAATAGCGCTGGTTGAAATACTCAAGAAGATACATCTACAATTTAAGATAGACCGAAAAAATCTTAATAACTCTTTTTTTATTTATATTTTTAATAATCAATAAGAAGAATCTTCTTTCTTTTATGTTTCCTGGAGATATGATATGATATCTCAAATATTCAATGCTGAATCGTAAAACAAATATATAGAAAAGAAAGGAAGGAAAGAAGGACTGCCACGTGTTTTTATTTGATGCTTAATAATGCTGATAGTTTAGTTTTTTATGTATTTATAATTTATTAATTGAAAGAAAGTACCTAAGGAAAGACAACACAACGAGCGAATAGAGAGTCTTTAATTAACAAAACAAAAATAAATAAAGTATTACCTAGAAATCCTTAGACAACACCTGGGGGACATTCCACGTTCCTCTGGTGGTCAACCTGGAGGAGGTCCTTCTTTTAAGTTTTTTAATTTTCTGTACCAAAATAGAGATAACTGTTTTTTAACAATAAAAGAAGGACTACCGAGAGACGACTGGTGGCATAGAATGTCCCTCCATTTTTTTTATATTTAATAAAACATAAATTAAAAAAAAACTATCAAGATTATTAAACATCAAATAAAAGTATGTAGAAAGTAGTGCACCTGAGGAACATTCAATATTCCTCAAACCCTTTGGTGGTCTTCCTTTAAATTTTTTCAATTCATGCTTTAAGAATAAATGGAAATCCCAGTGTCGTAGTGTTTAAAAAGAACATTTAGTGTTCTTCAGACATCCTGGTAGTCCATCCTTTGTGTTGTCTACTAATTTATTTAAATATATAAATAATTATTAATATAAATTAATAACTACTCTTTTCCAATTTAAAGATGTTTGTCAATTTTTAACAGTAAAAGAACGTCCACTAGGGGTCTGGAGAACATGGATTGTTATCCAGGTATATCAGTCTCTATATTATCCTCATTAATTTTCATGTTGTTTTTACTTTTTCCAACATAGAAATCAAACGTTGTTTTCTAGTCTATTTAAATTTAGGAATGTTTATTGACTTTTAACAACAAAAGAAGGACCACCAGGGGGTCTGGGAGACATAGCATATTCTCCAGGTGTACAGTTTGTATACTTCAGTGAGAAGAACGTAGATAACGAAATGCCTAGATGACATTCCATGTCCTCCAGACTCCCTGATGTCCCTTCAAACATTGTTTTCTACTATATTGAAATGTAGGAATGTTTATCGACTCCTAACAACAAAAAAAGTGCCGCCAGGGGGTCTCAAGGACATGGAATGTCCTCCAGGTGCAGAAAAGTTTGTATACTTCTTGATAGTATCCAAAAATTTTGATCACTTAAAGAAAAGAAGAGAATTATAAAAATTTCTTACCACACTTAAAAGTACATAGACAGCTTTGTACTTGGAGGACATTCCATGTTCCCCAGACCCTCTGGTGGTCCTTGTTATGTTGTTTTAAAATCAATTTTACTTAAATGTTGAAAAAAATTAAAAACAATACAAAAACAGAACCACTAGGGGGTCTGAGGGGCATGGAATATTCTCTAGGTTCCTTACAAACTATATTTTTTTATATTAATTTATCAAACTTGTTGAAAGAAAGTTAAAATAATACAAAAAGATAACCACCTTGTCTAAAAGACATGGAATTTCTTCCAGGTACCTTACAAACTATACTCTTCATATTAGTCTATCAAACTTAAAGAAGAGAAAAGTGTTTTAAAGATTTTTTAACTCATTTAGAAGAACACAGACAGTATTAAACCAGTCTTCCAGACTCCCTAGTCATCCTTATTTTACTTAAAAACATCTTTAAATAAATCTTCGTATAAAAAGGTTTAAATAGCACGATACAAAAATCATCAGGAGGTCTGGACGATATGAAATGTTCTCCAGGCACAATGTTGTCTTCGTATTTTTAAATGTGTTTAGTAATCTTGATAACCCTTTTCTTTTTTTTAAGTTTGATTAACTATTATGACTCCAGATCTTCTGGTGGTCCTCTTTTTATATCGTTTTTAATTTTTGAGGGAGAGTTTGAGAAACATGGAATGTCCTCCAGGTACAATGCTGACTACGTACTTTTAAATATGAATAAATTATGATAACTCTTTTTTCTTTAAGTTTGATAAACTAATATGAAGAGTATAGTTTGTAAAACACGTGGAGGACATTGCATGTCCCCCAGACCTTCTGGTGATCTTCTTTTTTTATTATTTTTAACAATATAAGATGAACCACTAGGGGGTTTTGGGGATATGAAATGTCTTCCAGATCCCCTGATGGTCCTTATATTGTTTTTAACTTAAAGACTTTGATTTGAAAACAACATAAGAGAGACCACCATTGTCTACGTTCTTCTAATTGTGTTAAAAAAATTTGAAAGTACTCTTCGCTTCTCAAAGTTTGATAAACTAATATAAAGAGTATGGTTTGTAAAGTACCTGAAGGACATTGCATGTCTCCTAGATCCCCTGGTGGTCCTTTTTTTTGTATTATTTTAATTTTCTTTCAGCATCAAATTAAAATTGATTTGAAAACAATGTAAGAGGGACTACTAGGGGGTCTGGGGGACATGGAATGTTCTCCAGGTTCAATGCTGTCTACGTACTTCTAATTCTGTTAAAAAATCTTGACAATACTCTTCACTTCTTTAAGTTTGATAAACTGACATAAAGAGTATACTTTGTAAAGCGTCTAGGCGACATTACATGTCCCCCAGTGGTCCTTGTTTTGTATTATATTTAACTTTTTTTAAACATTGAATTAAAATTGATTCAAAAACAATGTAAGAGAGACCACTGAGGGGTCTGAGGGAGGTGGAATGTCCTCCAGATCAATGCTATCTACGTACTTCTAATTGTGTCAAAAAGTCTTGAGATGAACTTATATGAAGAGTATAGTTTGTAAGGCACTTTGAGTTAATAATTGTCTTTTTCGCTTTCTTTCCTGGTGTGCTGTTTCGTCTAGTAATAGAGAATGCTATAGGGTTGTGATGGATGTGGAACTTTCATGAATTGTAATGCTGTGTAAAATGAAGATGTGTACCAAATTTCAAATCTCTAAGGCATTGGAAACCCATTGAAACGATTAAAAAATTATATAAGAGTTTCCTTCGTGCATCCACCATTTGTGTAGATATAGCTCTTTTCAATGTAATTTTGACACAACAAAAGTTTTGTTTTATTTTGAAAGTAGTCGATTAAATAATGTTAATGTTAGATTCATATTCAACCCTTTTGGGATAATTTTATTGATATTTATGTGTTATAGATTTCATTGATATAAAATTAAAGTTCCTAACTTTTTGTGTTCTTTATTATCATTCCCAAGTTCAGGAAAGCTTTCACTTGTTCAATTATCATTTCTTGCTCTTTTCAAGTCTTCATTAGAAGCCCCTATCTTGTTCCCTGTTGTTGCTGTATATTGTTTTGTGAAGTGTTTTTAACGATACTTTTGTTAAACAAGCAGAATTTCCACTTTGATAAACTTTTGAAGGTTTTCTAAGGCTCACTTTTTCTATCTTGAAGAAACATACTTTATCTCTTCGTTCTCTAACGAATAGTATAAGTTATCTGACATCTTTTCATTTTTCATCGTTGTAATTATATCATTAGGTAAAAACAACAGAAGAATCTCATATTTACACAAGTCTTAAACTTAAGTGAATTATAGACAGTGCAATTAATATTATATATACACCACATATATAACATATAACATTTAAATTTACGATATTTTATTTAAACTATTATATTTATTATTTTCACAATTAATGAAGAAATCTTAAGGGAAGTTTACACCAAATCTTTTAAAGTTGCTACAGATGTTCTAGAGGACAGGTACTCGACTTTCAATATTCATTCTATTGATTATTAAAATTTGAATCAAAGATAGCTATCAATATTTTAAAACATAAAATAGAAAGAAGTACGCATGCAGCAGGGTACCCAAAAGACTTTTCATACCTCCCTGGTCTCTTGGTGGCGCTTTTTCTCTTAGATTCAGCTTTCTAACTTCTTCTTTTCGATTGACAAAATATAAAAAAATAAAAACTAACAGAGATTTCTAGAAATCTTATAGGATTAAGTTGACAGCAATGAATCTGTAAAACATAGTAATATTCATATTCTTCACACTTTATCCTTTATGTTATCTACTACTTTATTTAAATATAGATAATTATTAGTATAAATTAATAGACAATAATGTACCTGGAAGTCATACAATGTCTTCAGACTTCTTTGGGATTTAACTCTTACCTACTCTTTTCCAATTTGTCAATATTTAACAGTAAAAGAATAACCACCAGAAGTCTGAAGAGCATGGATTGTTATTCAGGAATCAATCGTTGTTTTCTACTCTATTTAAATGTAGGAATGTTTATTGACTTTTAACAACAAAAGAAGAACCACCAGGGGGTCTGGGAAACATGGAATGTCCTCCAGGTGCACAGTTTGTATACTTCTTGTTAATATCCAAAAACCATGATCGCATTTTTCATTTGTGTATTTCCATTCTATTAGTAACAAAAACGTAGATAACGAAATTCCTAGAGGACATTTCATGTCTTCCAGACCCCTTGGTGTCTCTTCAAACGTAAAAAACGCAAAAACTTACAGACAAAAAATCAAAAGCGTACTCGTTCATGTGTATAACGGGAAAATAATCTTCATAAAATATAGTATAATAATTAAAACATACTAACGTTAGAAATCAATACTTGATAAGAAATACTTTTGGCCAAAAATAATTTCTTTTACAAGAAATTATACAAGATATATGTTAATTAAATAGTTCACAATTAATTATCACAAAATAATTCAGTTATAAAATATACTATTTATAATTTAAATTATATAAGAATATTTGAAAATTAATATAATAATTATGAAAGAAAAATTGAAATAGAAAAATATGTAAAACAATATTGTAAAGTTCAATGTGTATATCGGTTATGTTAATATCAAATTAAGTAATCATTTAATTTAAATAAACAACCAAAATCAAGACCTAACCAAGTGGTCAAACGAAGATCGGTTCCTATGAACCCACAATCGGACAAAAACTCGGTGATTAAAAACAGAATTCCAGAAACACCACAAAAAATTAATATAAAGAAATCCTAAGCATTCTCAATATTCAAAGGATCAATAATTAAAATGAAACTGATCTTACCAGATGTTGAAAGTTGAAGTTAATCCACAATACGACGTAAAAACAATCTAAGACCTCCTGGTGGCTTTTCTTTCGTGTTATTTTTATTCTATTTCAAAAAATTTTCCTAATGAAAGAAGGGCCTCTAGGAAATCTAGGGGACATGGAATGTCCTCTAAATACTCGGTATACTACATAATACATATTGTTTGATTTAAACTAGAAAAACGAAGAGTGTTTTCAAGAGTTTTTAGCACAATTAGGAGTACGTAGATAACAGTGTACCTGGAGGACATTCCATGTTCCCCAAACCTCTTGGTGGCTCTTGTTTCATGTTATTTTTACTGTACTTCAATTAAGAGATGATTACTGACTTTTCCCAAATGAAAGAAGAACCATATTGATTGGTTAAATCTAGTGAAGAAAAGAGTGTTTTCGAGAGTTTTGAGCACAATTAAAAGCACGTAGATAGCAGTGTACCTAGAGGACATCCCATGTCTCCCAGACTAGGTTCTTTTTTCATGTTATTTTTATTTTACTTCAATAAAGAAATCATTACTGATTTTTTCCAAATGAATTTCTAAAATATGACTATGTATGTCGTCGCTGACTCAGAGAAACCCTCGCAATATAATTTATAAAAATGTAATTCTCTTGGTATAAGCAACAGTCTTAATATATTGTTCTGCATAAATAAATGTAGAGAACGGTTTAATGCTATTTGATTTAAAAAACAACGTGAGAGGGCCCACCAGGGGGTTTGGGGGAAATGGAATATCCTCCAGGTATACTGCTGTCTACCTACTTCTAATTGTGTTAAAAAATCTTGATAACACTCTTTGTTTCTTTACGTTTGATAAATTAATATGAAGAGTATATTTTGTAAGGTAACTGGAGGACATTCCATGTCTTCCAAACCGCCTGGTGGTCCTCTTTTTGTAATGTTTTTAACTTTTTTCAGCATTAAACTAAAATTGATTAAAAAACAATGTAAGAGGGACCACCAGGGGGTCTGGGGGACATGGAATGTCCTCCAGATTTATTGCTATCTAGGTACTTCTAGTTAAGTTAAAAAATCTCGAAAGCACTCTTCGCTTCTTTAAGTTTGATAATTTAATAAAAGAGTATATTTTGTAAGGTATCTGGAGGACATTTTATGTCCCTCAGACCTCCTGGTGGTCCTCTTCTTGTATTGCTTTTAACTTTCTTTCAACATTAAATTAATAAAAATAATTGTATAAATATAAAAAATAAGTTATTTATATTGTCATTCTGTGTTCTTTTTTATTGTTAAAAATCACAAACCTGTATTGGAATAGAGAAACATATAACACAAAAGAACCAATGCTGTCTTCACACTTTTTTTGACAATATATGATATTGTATAGTATTTAACCTGGAGGACATTCTTCTTTTACGTACGTCCATAAAAGAAGGAACATAGAATGTCCTCCAGGTATTGTGATACAAATCTAAAATTTCTTAACATTAAAAAGAGACATAGAAGATATACCAGACCCATGGTGGTCTTATTTTTATGTTGTCTAATTCCTTAGTTGTATAAAAGGATGTTACTTGAATTTTAACAATAAAAGATAGCCCTTCAGGATGTTTTATTTTGTGTTATCTGTTCCTTTATTTCAATACAGGGACGTAAACTAATGTTTAACAATAAAAAAGGTTTTTAAACATTAACTAAAAGTTCATTATTAATAGTATTCACGAAGAACATTTATTGTTCTCCAAACATGGGGGTTGTTCCATCTGTTAATTAGTCCAACAAAAATAAATAAAAAGTTATCAAGATTATATAACACTAATTAATAGAACGTAGTGTACATTCTATGTCACCAAAATTCCTAATGAAATTAGAAATACATTATCTGTTATTCTATTCCAATTTTACTGAGGGTCTAGGTTACATGGAATGTCCTCTAGGACCAAGTTTCCAAATTGAGGATTTTAACAGTAAAAACAAGAACCACCAGAAGTCTGGATAATATGGATTGTTATCTAGGTACATTGGTTTTTACATTATTCTCATTAATTTTTAAAACTCTTTTTGAACTTGTAGGATATTGACTACATTTTTTAAATATGAAAGATGACAGATACTGTATGTAGACAGCAGTATACCTGGAGGACATTCCATGCTGCCCAGATCCATGGTGGTCTTACTTTTATGTTGTCTAATTCTTTAATTCTATAAAAAGATGTTAAATGAATATTTAGTAATGAAAGATAGATCCTCAGAAGGTTTAGAGGACGTGATTAATAAAACATAAATAAATAAAGAGTAATCAAGATTATTTATCATCAAATAAAAATTCTCTATTCCAATAAAGGGATGTTAATTGAATTTTAATAATAAAAGAAGGTCCATCAGGAGGTGTAAGGATGATAGAATTTCTTTCAGTCACTTGGTTCTTCCTATTGATTATTTAAAAATAAATAATAAAAAAATCAAATAAAAGTACGTTGGCAGCAGTACACCTGAAGGACATTTCTTGTTCCTCAGACCCTGTAGTGGTCCTTCTTTTATGGTTAAAAATCAGTTAACATCCCTGTATTGAAACAAAGAATTAGACATCATAAAAAAAAGACCACTAAGGGGTCTGAGGAACAGAAACATATTTAAAAATCTTGATAATTCGTTAATTTTTTTTTAATTCTCAATAGAAAAAAAAACATTAAAAAAAGGAGTATCAAGGGAACATTTTATGTCTAGGTAATACAAAAGGAAGATCTAGGGTACATGGAATATCCTCTAGGTCTTCATCCAGTACCTGAAGGAAATTCCATGTCCACCAGACCCCCTAGTGGTCCTTCTATTTTTAATAATGAATAGGAAAGGAATCTTTTTTTAATAATAAAAAAGGACTATCAGAAAGTTTGGGAGACACTACGTGTTTTTATTTGTTGTTAATAATATTTATAGTTTAATTTTTTATGTATTTATAATTTATTAATTGGAAGAAAGACAAATATTTGGGGGACATACAATGTTCTCGGTACAATCTGACGAACTTTCTTTGACTTTTAAAAATCAATAAAAATCCTTTTATTGGAATACTGTAGCTTACAGCTTCAGGTTAAGTACTGCCTACGTACTTTTATTTGATAATATTTGATATTGTACAGTATTTATCCTGGAGGACATTCCTCGTCTTCCAGACTTCCTGGTGGTCCTACTTTTATTTTTAACAATAAAAGAAAAACTACCAAGTGCTCAGGTTTTCTATGTCGAACAGTAAACAAATAAGTAAAGAGTTCAAACGGAAGCACATAAGCAGCAGCATACATTTAGTATAGTTTAGTAATCTTAATAACTTTTAATTTATTTATATTTAAATGTTCAAAAGAAAGAAAGTAAGAAGTCAACATTTTATGTCTTCCAGACTTCCTGATGGTTCTTCTTATATTGTTGAAAAGAGTCATAAAGAACGACACCACGGTTTCTGGAGGACGTTCAATTTCTAGACATCTATAATACATGTAATATGAATATTATGAAGGGAAAAATTCCATTTTTATTGATCTATAAAACAATTTCCTTGGAGGAATCTCTATATATTTTTTAAGGGAAATACTTCCTTATCTAACAGCCTATCCTTTACATTACGTTACTTATTTTTTAAAATTAAGTTGTTTACTGCAATAATTATGGTGAATGACTATTGAACTATCGAAAATTTTATTCAACAGGTTACGTTGTAAAAATAATTAAATTTATTTTTCTTTTTCTTTTCAGGTATGTACCTACAACCAACCAGTTAAGTGAGTACTTTCGTGTCTTTTTTGATAATACAAAATTAGTCAACACAAGAAAATATTTTTCTTGGAACATTGATTCTTGCCAAAATATAAATTAAATATTTCAACAGATTCTTTGCTATTACTTCTTCAATTACTACTAACAAATTTTGATCTTCCATGATGCTATGACCAAACACTAAAATCTTAAAATCATCAGCAAAGAGGAACCTCTCCACAGAGATGACAGAGGTAATATCGACAACAGAGGCATAACTCGAACAGACTTCGAAACCAAAGGAAAATCTTTGTCTTGAACGTTATTTAAATAACATCATTCAAATGAAGATAAGAATATAAGGAGAGTGAACAAAAGAAGATATATCAATGGGAACGGTACGGATTATTGTTTTAAAATGCTTAATTGTTTGTCGAACATATTCGGTAAATGAATGTATTAAAAACAAAGGTATTGTTGGAGAATTTTTTAATTCATGAGATAGCTAACACGTAATACCTAGTACTAACAGGGTGACACCTACGCAAACAGCAATTGAGCAATTACCAAACATTCGCGAGTAAATATTGGAAAGGATTCTGTCAGCAAAGCTAATAGAGAGCAATGAGAATGCCAATATCGGACGCATCTATCATATTCAGAGGGCAGCAGCATTTTGGCTTTAGGCCAACTCTCGCAGGTTTGCATGCTGTGCTGTGCTCTGTGTATATGTATGTGATTTAGGAGTCTATCTCGACTGCAAAAACATCGTGTAATATGCGCTCCAGATAGAACGCCTTTTAACCCCAAACAAAACACGTGCATGGCGTGCAGAGAAAGCATATCTACTGCTGCGCTCACAGGACAGATCGCACCATTCACTCTCACCAATTTCAATCTTGGATACGTCGCTTTTATTACTTCCAACAGATGTTTTATTTCCTTCACTGATTTCTCTTTAAGCTCCCACTTTAACAACATGTAAATGTATAACAAAAGAGAGAGATCCAATTTGCATTCCTGGGAAGGCAGAGGAGTCGCCCTCACGAATTGTCGAAATAACTGCCATAATTAATAAATCTTGATGGAAGGAGGACCCTTTTAATGGCGTGAATTATTTTACTTGTCTGTTTTCGCTAATTAATTATTAAGGTACAATTAATGTAACAATAGAGGATTCCATTAAAAACGAGCCGAGAGAGTCTTGTAAGTCAAGTCGTTAAGGTCCCTCAGTCACGATTGAAATCTGATTTGGTTGAATTTTGCGGAAAAGAACGTTTCATTACGCGACGGTTCGACTCGATTTGCTTCTAAATGAAACGAATTTCAATTCTCTCGGCTCTTTGTAAACAATCGAATCGAGTTCCTTTTTGTAAATGATCGCAAGGATTTAATCGCGATCAAAATTCAATCGTCGAGATGTCGAGCAATTAAGACCTTCCTTGGACTATAAAAATAGAGATTTAAGTTGAGAATTAAAAATTGAGGTAGTCGAAACAATGGGAAAGTTTTAATGAAACCTCCAAGTTGGCAATTACGTTCCCCACATGTTATATCTGTCCAGGTTAATTAGGGGAAAGGCTGGAAACATTAATATGGCTGTGTGCTATTTGAATTATTACCGGGCTTACGTATTTTATAACGAGGATGAAAGTTATTAGAGAACAAGATAATTACATTTTGTGCTGGATATCTCTCGTTAATAAACTCATATACCTTTACCTGCAATTACTTTGCGTTGCTGCTCTTTTTTTTAACCATAACTAACTATTTTATTGCTTATCCTATTTACATTGCTTTGATATATTTCCTTGATCTGGGTGTTTTTCATTTTCTCCACTCTGTACTTTTCTACTACCTGTGCTGTACACTTCCTCCTTGAGTTCATAAAATCCTCTGGGTCCTTGTTTATTTCAGCAGTTACCAAGTAGTGGTAGCTACCTATTTCGCAGCCTCAAATCACCCTTACATCCTTCACTCTTCCCCCATTTTTCCTATTTGTTATGATGTACTCGATTAGTGATCGTTCGTGCCTACTCTTTACTTCTCTTGTATTCTTGTGTATATCCTTGTGTTGGAACATCGTATTCATTATTAGAAGGTCGTTTACTAGACCTTCTGTCTATGAGCCTATCTCCGTTTCTGTTCCTGACTGTTTCTCCATATTTACCCATCACTCGCTCCAGACATCTGCTCATATTTCCGACTCTGGCATTAAAGTCTTCAGTCAGAAACACAGGTTCCTTCAATTTTTCATACTCCTGCTGCAGC
>JAUIMW010000699.1:0-15440 GCA_033557785.1 Enochrus cinctus
AAAATATATATTTTTATATATATATAAAAAAATAATATATATATATATATATATATATATATATATATATATATATATATATATACATATATAATAAATAAAAGGGATTTGAGGTTTCGAGGAATAAAAACAATTATATTAAATATATAACGAATATATTAGCAATAAACCACTATTTTTTGCCAGATTGTTTCCAAATTATCAAAAAAAAATCTCACTTAAGAAAAATATTATTTCTTAGGCGAATAGAAATATAAATACTTAAATATTTTAGTATGCACTTGATTTCTTTTTCGAAACCTAAATTCGTAATTTTTTTAACCAAACGTAGATTAGATTTTCATTTATTTACCTTTATAATGAATAATATTTAATGTTTTACTACATTTTTAAAACTGATCTAACTTATTACAATATTTTTCGTTTGTTTCTAAAAAAAAGGTTACCTGGAAAGTTTAACGGTTTTGAAATCGATGTGCTCTTTCCGTTATATTGGATGAATGGCGCTCAAAAGCAGTTTTCTTGGCGCGATTAACACCCGCTCTGAATGAATAATAATAAAGAATTTTATACAATTTCGGTGCTAAAGGAAAATACTGCAGAGCTTGCTAATACAGACAACGACAAAATAAGTTTCTAGGCAATGATGCAAACAAGAACCGTACATTGAAATATTGAAGACAAAGTTTGAAGCTAAGAACTGCATGGTCAAACAAGACACGGACGCGCTAATAATCAATATCGCAAGAAGCGTTTCATCGGCATTTGATTTCGCAATTGTTTTCAGTGAAATTTTCTTATTCTTTTGACGGCAAACATATATATTATTAAGCCAAGAAAAGGGCAAATTTATAAACAAATATATTCAGCAGACAAAGTCAATGATTATTAAATTAGTTGCAAAGAGAAAAAATAATAATTAGAGAAGATCTGACAAAATCTCTTTAAAACTTAATTAAGGAAATTAAAAGGACGTATGGAATGGGAAATCAGGACATAAATTGTAAGATATTTGCGACGATACAGAGTGAAATTGTTAAATAGAAACTGATTAAGATCTTGTGAACAATGCTATTAAATTTAGTGGTGTGGAAGGCACACGCTGAAATTATGTGAATGGATAAATATGTCTGAGCGCAGGCCACTACACTCGGCATGTCAATTTCTTAAGATCTTAAAAAATAGAAACCTTTCCTATCTCTACAACACAATTAATCATAGAACAGAGATTCATAATAAAATAATAAGGAAAAAAGACCGAAATTTGTCGCTAAACTCCACCAGTTGATCACGAAGTGTTTGTTTAGTCAATCGTTACAAATATTTAATGGCAAATATTAATTCATGATTTCAGCGAATAAGTCAGAATATTGAGACATTTCTTTAACCAAATTAGCGAGTTTTCTACATCTACTGCATCTGCATGGAGTAGGGTGGTGTTCGAACTAATCGACCAAAGCTGGTATCGTCCAGCGTGCCTCTCTAAGATATGGGTATTCATCAGTTTTTTTACGCTTTTGGCATTTGTCTTGGAATATTCTCTAAAGTGCATGCTTCCGAAATTCCTCTCCTGATAGCTTTTCCTGGGGCACTTGTCGAGTTCGAAGTTCATTCTCATATGCTGGCTGTAAACATTCATGAAGTCCTGTCTCGCCATAGAGTTTAAGCTACTGTTTGCGTCCCAATGAACCTCTTTCGCATCTCTATTTCTATGCTTCCAATACTTCATTGATTAAAGTCATTATCGAGTTAACGGTTCGGTAATCCTAGTACTTGGCGATTCCTAGAAAAGTTGTTCGTCATGATCCCTTTCGCGGACATCACCAGGGAGAAGATTTACACCTGATTCAGTCCTCAAGTGTTCATCAAAAAAAATGTCAGATTCTTGTACTTCAGTATTTTCTCCCGATGTTATGAGAGAGTGGTACCGCAATGTCTATGATGGTCCCTGTTTGTTTCTTCTTCTTTATCAGCAGAATATCCGACATATTGCAGTCAACGGTCCTGTCGGTGATTATGGGTACGTCCCAATACAGCACGTAATCCCTTGACTTCAGCACCGGCCTTAGCTCATGTAGTATTACGACAAATCTTCACAATCCGTACTTAATCGTAAGCTGCTGTTGCACCATCTTAGCAAGCTGATTGTGCCTTCTGAGGTAAGTAGTATCAGACATCAGGCATTCTCCCATCACTATGTGGTCTCGCCTACGATGCCGCACTTTCAAGATCTGTCCGATACATCCTCCATTAGGCAGTGCTTTCTGTAGTTGCTCGTTGCGATTACTCTGTCCCAGATGGACATCATGAATCGATCCGTCTCTGGGTAAAGTTGACTCTCCTTTAACCAAACCAACGAACTCTTCACATCAGTTCAATTTCCATTGAGAGTAGATTGGGACAATTTTGTGCAGAGCTCTTTCCTTTCAATGTCTGACATTGTCCCCTCTCGATGGTGTCTCCAAAATATAGTTCGGCTGGTCCATCCCGAGTGGCGCATAACCTTTGTCCTCTCTTACCACCTCCTAAACCAGTTCATCGCCAGAAGACAGAAAACGTTGGCGCATCATCTTGTCTTGAGCAAGGCACAATCTCTTGATATTATTGAGTCCTTTTCATCCTTCCCTTCGCGCCGCGTATAATCTCCATGCCGAAGCGTTAGGATTCGAAATTTTGTTTAGATGCGTCGAGTTAGCTTGTCCAGCTCTTCCAAGTCTGGAACTGACCATTTGACGATTCCAAACGAATAAACAAGGACCGGTATCGCTTAGGTATTTATGACGGCTATCAGATTTCCGCCTGAGAGATAGGTGTTAATCAGCTTTATTAACCTCTTTTGGTACTAGTCCTAGTCTCTTTAGCGTTCCATAGTCCAGTCGTTGTTTTTGAGGCATCACGAGATAACGGTACATTTCCTCCGGTTCCAGCTGTTTGATGTCACGCTGTTCGACCTATAATGCTTCCACAATCCTGGAAAATTTGTCGAGTCCGAAGTTCATTCCGATATCCTGGTGTCTTCCCGTAGAGTCATTCATGTTGAGTAAGTCAGACAAACTCTTCTGGCGTTTCGGGTCTGATTAAGGAGGGTGTACATCGAATTCAAGGCCAGGCAAAACCAAACAGGCGACAGTGAATCTCACTGGAATTTCCTATGTTCTGGCCATTCATCCATAGGCTGCACTTCCATGATGCCATGAGATGTTGCAAACTTTGTCTCATCTTTGGGTCGATCTTGTAGATTTTCAAAACGAACCAGTCATGAGGTACGGAATCGAAAACTTTCGCGTAATCTATGCAGCAAGGTAACGCTGGGTTCACAGATTCGTGGAATCATCCTTGTCTGACTAAATGGAGTATTACAAGTCTTATTTATCACTTATCACATTGTTTTACACCTGCTAGACGAGGTAAAAGCGCATAAGGAGAGCATACCTATGATGAAATCGAGAGCAGAGGATTATGATAAATCTGATAACCTCTTTGGATGATGTGGAGAAAGTTTTAGTCTTTGACGTTTCGATCAGTACTAAAGACAATAAACTCGCAACACTTGGGACACCAAGAAATGCGAAACGAAGGAGAATGCCCTAAATTTTGGGGTTTTGAATTTAATTCCTTAGTAAGTTCACACTCTAACATTTACTTAATTCATGTTAAATAGCGTCATTTGTTAAAATTGAATCATCAGTTAAATTTCATTAAATTATTATTTAAATATATTTTTTCTATGTTTTAAGTTAAAATTAAAATAAAAACCCATCAAAACGTAATGTAATAATTTTAAGATTAAAACTTAAAATATTGCTGCAGTTAAACATCTACAATTTCGTCAACATTCTGTTATGCGATGGACTAAAAACATTAGTTTTGGAGGAGTAGGAGTCATAACAGTTTTATAACTAACTTGTAAACTAAACGAACGTCTGCCAAATTCTCAACAATTGTAACTTGATGGAGGACACCCAGAATTATTGTTAGATGCTGATGAAAGGTGACTAAGTAAAAGTAAATTTCTCCAATAATTTTGTAATTTATTAACTGATATTAAAAAGAATCTCGAAGAGAAAGATAAAAATATGCAAATTTAGTGATTTAAATTTAGAATTTCAAGAAAAAAAATTAAGCTATTATGCTTTTATCACATATATAATACATCCCATCGATGATTAAAGAAGAAAAAAATCTAAGAATATCGTGATCTTCTTCAGAGAATATATTATATAATCAATATATGTTACATCATTTTTTTTAAGTTTGATTTCAAATTTCAAGATTTCAAAATTATATATATTGTGCAATATGTGTCCTTTTTCAAAAGGACTTAAATATAAAACGTATTTTGGAATAATTACTTTATAAAATAAAACTTATCCGTAATTTTTGATTATATATTACAGAACCGATAACAATCACAGTAATCGGTTCTGTAATGGGCACAATTGATTTTTTTGTAAATACTTTTCAATTAATAAATATTGTTAATAAAGTATCATGCTGGTTTAATATTCCCTCCCACATTATCACTTATGTTTGTATATGTCAAGAATTCAGTAGGTAGATCGCGATTCATATAAAGTTGACCACCGCTGCCGCCCTTTAATTTACCAAAGTAAAATATTGTTATATTTTGCAAACAAAATAAACTGCTTTTGACATTTTCTAAATTTTTATATGTTTTTAAATATGTTTATAAATATGTTTAAATAAGATGGTTTAAAGGAAAACACTCGGGTGATTTTATATAAATGGTTTTGTAGTAAAATATTAAAAAATTATTAATATCTAATAATCGATTTTACATTTTATTGTGGACACCAATTATAGATGCAACATAAAAATAAAATGTGTTTTGGAAATTCAATCAGAAATTAAAATAAACTAATTTTATTTATTCTTTTTTTTTAATCGTTATTTTACATATTATATTTGATAAAAAAGCAATAAGAAGCTAGAATTGAATTAACATAAAAATAGATCATCAACTATCATAAAGTAACACAGTAATAATCCTGAATTAAAATTAATAAATGTGAATCTTACGTAATAATATACTACAAACTTTTTAAAATATGTAAAATAGAATAGTAATTCAAGTAAATTTAAACCAAGACAAAAATGTTATATTCTAGCTTGATTTTTATTCTAAAATAGTTATTTTGCATTATCATAGCGACAGGTACTGTTTGGACGCTTGAGTAACAGCAGGTGGCCCTATTAAAGACGCGTATTTCATTTCAAAATATAGCAAAAAATGAACATTCCACTTTATATTAAGCTCAATTTAAAGACTATAATACCTGTTATAGACAATATTCACTAATACTAAAAAATAGAGTAAACCAACATAAAAATTTGCTTTGACATTTTAAGACAAAACAAGTATGTGTATGATACGAAAACAAACATTTGTCGTAACATATTAAAATTAACTAAAACGTTAATTGTAATTTTTAGAAATATAATCAAAATTTGACATACAAATATTAAAATAAAATACTACTACTTTAATAAAACGGAGGAAAGTTATATTTGCTTCGTGGATAGAATTATATTCATATATCTGTTAATTTTGTGATTTCCTCTGTTAAATCTGGTTTTAATAGTTGATGTACTTTGTTTAGACCATATGATGTTCCCAACAACTATTAATGGTTTCTGGGAATTAGACTCCATCAGTTATTAACAACTACGAAATAAATTCTTCTTCTAAAACTCATGGATTTATCAAGAGAAATGCTAAAGAAATTATTGTTATCATTATGATTTCTTTGGCTCAAAGGTCAGATTATTTAGGTTACGTGAATGTTCCAATTTACGTTCCGCTATTTTACCCAAGACATAATGCAATTGGAGTAAAGGTATTTCCAAGACCCTTTACTTAATAAAAGTTAGAAAAATTTTCTATTACAATTAATTAAAATAACAGATAGACCATATTTCTTAATAGATTGATAAATTATATACTTGCAAACAGGTTTTTATCTTTAGCAATGTAATTCCTAATTATCAGATATTACTTCACAATTAATTCCATTAATTAATACATAATCGTGTAGTTTAGATGTGCTAATGCTAAGTGATGTTAATCTATTTTGATGCCACAGTAATTGATTCGTTTAATTAGACATATGCTCATAATTCTTTAACTTAATTAATTGTTCTGTGTTACTTAAGCCAAAAACTATTTCAGTCCATTAAATCGAACATAATTAATCGCGTAATATAAGTTCACTTTTTGTGGAATAATTTGTTATTTATTTATTGCATTTGTCAACAGATGTAGTAAGCGCATCTATTTTATTTCATTTGAAAAATTGAACGTGTTATTTTAAATAAATATGTTTATAGGACTGGGCGTACACTTTATTTAAACATTTATAACATCTTGATTTCTAGTAAAATAAAATGTTCGTATTTATTGAAAAATAATTATAATAAACTACTATCGGGTGTATTTTACATATTGGATAGATCGAAAATTGAGAATTAAATATTCAAATTAATTTGGAGTGACTGTAGAAATTTTGCTATTTTAAATACTCCATGGAGCCACTTTTATTCACATGCATTTGCATCGGCACTGAAATTAGGAACATTAAATACTGAACTTCTGATTTTGGCTAATGGAATAGTGCAACAGGCAATAGAGTAACATGAAAAATCACTTTTATTTGAAAAGAGTGTTAATAGGAAAGAATGAATTATTAATATAAATTTTAAAGGCAGCGTTTTCCACCATTTAAAATCTAAATTTATGAACATTTGATTGTGAGAAATATTTTACCAGTTAGTTCTAAAAAACTCACTACAAGTTTGGGAAATATTCGTACACGTGTTTACAGTCGCGATAACATAGATTAATTGCCTACATAAAACTAAAACATATACAAACAGAAAGGTGTTACCTCCATTACTATTGATTGATTAGTATTATTCTTTTCATAATATGTACGTACTTTTTTATTCAGTGTATGGTTACCACAATATCAAAATTTTATGAAATAAAAACATGTTCGTCTAGCCTTTTTGCTTCAATACACAACCGAACGTACTAGTTTTAAATTTTAATTCGGTTCAGATAATTTGCTTAATCATCTTGACCTTTCTTATTTTAATGTTTTCAGCGAATTTGAAATTAGCATACAAACTGAAACGATAATAATAAATTTAGATTCGATTAATATATAGCTTATGTACATTTAATTTATTCCAAATTTTAAGCGCATCTCCTCCTACACATGGCACACCCTGATGATTCAATAATCCGATCATCTAAAGTTGATACTGAATAATTTTATTATTATTTAAATTAACTGATAAGTGGCCAGACTGTTAAATGAAAATTTATTACCGTATTATTGGTTTTATTAACTTTACTATTATATTCCGTTAAATTTATGCAAAAGAAATAGTAGCTAAATGAAAATTTACTATGTAATATTTTACCATTTATGCAAATTTGAAGGAAGTGAAAAACTAATACAAATAAAATTTTGTAAAATATTTCATTATTTCTTAAGTATTTCTGCGTATTTCAAATAATTTGCGTTTTCAAAAATTACGCCTAATAAAACTTAATTTCAGGTAGATTATATACCTACTTCACTAATTATCTCCCAGATAATTTAACAACTCCTTTAGAAATAACTGAACACACAAACCCATTGAATATTTTAAGGATATCGATTGCGGTAAAAAATATTCGCCAGTTAGTGCAAGGAAAGGGAAGCATCGGACGCAGGTTAAATTTCAACTTTCGGCATTAAGATTGCACCAATTGATCACCGTGTCGGAAGCCAAATGGTGTTAATAATTTAAAACTAGTTCCAATTCAACCTTGAGGGAAACTCGCTTCATCCGTCCGAAGTACGGATATTTCTCTTCATCCCTTTCGAGTGATATCCTTCAGAATTTACCAACCAGTTTAGTTCTTATATTTCTAATCATATATTTAAGTCACTCTTTTCAGGTGCATACATATTTTCTTCTTCTTTTATATTCATTTTTTTGCTACATTTCAGGAATATTTGTATTAGCTATAACAATTGAAATTTTGCAGATAGTCTTAGTGAAATTATAGAGTTTAACTTTCCCAAATAAATTAATGAAATAGATATTATGCTCATAAAAGATATCTCACAGGAAAACGACCATCATTTGTTTTAAATTCCCATAAAATTAATATAGCTTTTAAGAAGAAGTGTATTTTGATATTGAATTAGATTTCCATTTTTAATAAACCAAATTCTAATTTAACAATACAATTTAAAAGTATCCAAGTTTACGCTTAACCTAATTTTAAAAATCCGGAATATCAAAAAGCAATGTTTTAATGTTCCTTTTTCCTTTAATCTGAAAATTCACTAATTCTTGTGCACGCTTCGGAGTTATTTCACAGATTATATATTCAGCGTTAGTAAGAGCAGGGGCTAGGCAATTTAAATTTCCTTTCATTTTTAAATCTACACCCCGCCAATCCGCCTTAGAATATAGAGGAGGAAATAAAATGGTAGATGTAATACGAGAGACAGAGGTAATATGATCTAGTGATATATAAATAGTATTTACATAAATTATACTGTACGAGACAATTTAACCATGTCTAATTAACATACATATATTGTTTACATTCAAATTTCGCACGGACCATTCAGTTTTATTGCCTCATATTGATTCAATTCGAATAATAATGAAGTGGTAGCAGATAATATTTAGGCAATTTATCTCGTTATTTATAGGAATTAAGAAATTACTTCTTTTCAAATGGCTGTCATTTATTTTAGATTTTTTGCAAATTAGTTTTAATTAACTTGTAAAAGGTAAAAAGTCGTCTAAATGGGTGGTCAAAGCTACACAGTTTTATGAAAGCAGTATGTAATTATTTTATTAAAATGTCTCGAGAGCCCACCGTTTGACATGATTAATAACAAGGTGATGATGGAATATCGCGATTTGGGATCTTATAATGTATAATGTATCACCTACGCATGCAAGGACGTTACAATCCTACACATTGGTGTAGCATTGTTGCAACGAATTCTTTTCAAATATTGATGCAATATGTTCGTCTCGTGCCTCATTAATTTTGACTATATTGTATTACGAATGGTTAGAGGTTACAATCAATAATCCTAAAGTTTAAATCATTTGTACTAAATTTAGAAATTTCTAGAAACTTGACTCCATCAAGTATACGAATTAATGGATTGAAAAAAACCTTTATTTTCTCGCATTAATATTATTTTAAGCTAATTTATCACGACCATAAAATATAAAAATACATGCGATCTCTACAATTACGAACCAATTTATTTTCTATTTAAAGTATTGTTGATGTTATCGATCTCAGAAAACTTAGTAAGTAAACTCTTTTTATTTGTTGTTGAACATCTCATAATTTTTTAAATCTTATCTGTTTGGTAATAGACGTAGAATAGAACTAAACCAAAATCAACAAAACTATTCATTATTTAAGAAAATAAGAAATAAGATGACACCCATCTACGCTACAAATTTATCTCTTTCCAAAACTACACAACCAATATTTAATTAAAATATATAGTGCCCGCTATAGATTCGACAAATTGTAAAATTTTGTCAAATATTATTGTGAACATTTTTGTGACATTTGGTGAAAAAATGAATGGTTTTATATTATCAACTTAGCGGACAATTGTTTAAAAAAATTAAAAATTAATTTTTATATTTAATTAATATAATATCATCATCAATAAACTTAAATAAAATTTAATATTCATATTCGCAATCTTATAAGAAACACTATCTATCATCAAGGCAGTCTGTCAAAACTTATCAAAACTTAAGTTTCTTGTGGAATTTTGACAATATTTAACATTTTTAGGTCTAGACTTAATGAATTCCTGTCTTAAAATGGTAAAAATGGAAAATATGGATCTCTTAGAATACATGGTCAGCAATAAGAATCATCAATTATTATTAAAGTTAACATTACAGAAGAATAACATGGTTTTCTGTGTGAGTATTCAACGTCTTCCGGAGAAGATGAATAGAGAGTTTCAATGTGTTTTCCATATCACTACGAATTAACAACTGGTTTCGGCATTTCTTCTTTCCAATTGTTCGTCATCAATTGATCTATGATCTATTGAACATAATTTTGGTGTTCCCTATGTTAATCTTCGGACCAATCTCACATTAATGTGTTAAACTATACCATAAGATCTTGCAGTTTAAAGGCGTTATAGGCAAAGTACAATATCGTCGGTGAATCTTAAATAGTGAGGGTGTTGTCCATCAACTCGTATGTTTTTACTCTAGTAAAGTGTTTGAAATATACATTCTAGTGACACTGTAAACAGTTTTGGAGATATCGTATCACCATGGAAAACTCCCTTCATTATAGGGAATTGATTAGTTTCGTGGTGAAGTTTAAGGGACGACTTTGCAGAATTGTAGATATTCTGGATGAGTTCGACTTAGATTTTTTTTTGTTATTCGTTATTGTTATGTGGGGGTTTCCAGCAAAGTGTCATCTCATCTCGCAAACCCAAAAAAAAAGACTACTTCTTCCGATAGATTACTCACCAGGGTGTTCATCAGTTTGTCCTGATTACATCAGATTGAGTCTTCACCGGGCGCTCGCCTTTAGTTTTACACCATCCGGGACCCCATCTCTGCATTACTTCGGACAGTGGGTGCACTCGGGTTCGCTCCTTTGCAGTTTCTTGGAGGGTCCTTGGATTTTGCAATTTTGTTTTTTGTACTTTCTTCCTTATTTCCTGTTTTTGCCTTTTTTGAGGGCTATAACACTTTTTGGTAGCAGGATGGCCTTGGTTTTCTATAGTTATTCTATAGTGGAAATGTTTGCACATGCCAGCTGCAACCAGTCAATCTCGTCCAATATGAGGCGTTGGAGACCCGCTGCCATATTTCAAAGTTCCTCGAACCTGCTCATCTTCTCCTCAAAAATTTTATACAAATTCAGGGGACCCCACGTGAATTTTCCTTTCTTCGCCGTCTTTTCTTTTGGTTGTGAGCGTTGGGGGCTCTTTAGCTTTTACAGGCGTCTGGTATGCACCATTTTGGTAACTGTCCCCCTGCTTCCGCTAGTATTTTCTTTCAATTTTTCCTTCTTATTTTATTTTTCAGACGTTTTACTCTTCTTCTCCTTTCTTTCTGCTTTTTAAGGTCAGACCGTAGTTGGAATGAGTTCTTCTTGCACCTTGGCCTTTCTACATATCTGTGGATTCTTCTCTGTTTTTCCGCCCGAGAGCACTGTATGGATTGTTATCCTTTCTTCTTTTTCGTTTCCAGGTTCTGACCTGTTGGCGGACACGCTCCTCCTCGCGGTCTTGCATTGCTCTCTTCTGAGTATTGTCCCAATGAAGTTGACAATTGACCCTCATTTCTCGTCGAGACGATGTTCTGTGTTGTAATCATCATTCCCAGTATTTTCTCGGTGTCTTCTCTTTCTTCTTGTCTTGTCTCTCTTTAGTATCGATAGTTCTTCGCTTTTCCAATCCTATGGATATTCTCTTTCTCTCCACTATGATAGAGCCCACCCAAAAGGCGAATGGGCAATGTTTCTTCCGGTCACAAGGCATGATTGTTTCTGGGGCTAGTTCTAGCTGTTTGCCACAGATCTATCGGTTAACGATGTTTGTGGCTTTCGCTGTTTTTCTGATAAGGTTCGTTTTGTCTTTAGCTGCCAAGATGAGGGTCATGTTGTTCACGTATGCAACTGATACAACCCTAGTCGGAAGTCTTTCTTTCACGCTCCACAATCAGATAGCTCCGGTTTAGTCAGACGAGGCCCTCGTTCACTCTCTTGGAGACCAGTTCCTTCACGATCTCGCAACAGGGCATTGAATGCATCCTTCACGTCAAGAGCGATAATCAACACTAGGCGACTTCTCCGTTTTTCTGCTTCCGACTGATATTTGTTAATGTTGTTTTTATTCCAGCACCTGTTTTCACACCACGTGCTGCTGTTGTATTACCAGCTGCAGTGTCCGTTCTCGTCTCGAAGCAGATATATTTGTAGTCGCTAAGAGTTTCTTCTTCTAACACGCGCTAGTCGTCATCTCAACAAGCTGAGATTTTTTCACATCTCACCATTCTTGTGACTTATACTCGTATTTACTACAATTAGATGTAATCTAACCCCGTTTTTACATCAAACGCAGCATCGGCTTCTTTGGCGCGGCCTGACAATCAACTACAATGTCAAGTAAACTAAAGGCAACGGCTTGTGAGGGTGTTTTTTAAGAAACAAGGCACAAGGTCTCTACTCTCAAGTTTTATTGCCCTTCAGTCATCTGAACAATGGTATTGTTCATTAATGGTCAAGCTGTAAATCTTTTGTAAGATGTTGTGCGACCTGTGTAAAAGCTTTACGACATTCCTTGCTCCTCTTCGGTTTTTTTAATAATGTCCTGCAGAGGTAGCTGGAGGGCGTGAGTTTCCCCCCCCCCCATTTTTATAGCGTTGCTTTGAAGGCAGCACAGGCACCGGTTCCGGCTAAATGTCTGTTCTCTTTGCAGAGTGAGTAGATGTTTTCATTCTTACAGGCCTCACCTTCGTATTTGCGCATTTTCTTTTATTTAGCACGCACCCAGTCATACACGGATACGCCATTTCTTCCATAGGAATTCTGCTGGGTCTTGTTGTTATTAACATGTCTTCCTTTCGTGTTTTCCTCACACCGTTGATCCGCTTCGCTGTTTTGTTGCCTTGTACAGCGGATTTCACTCCTCGCAAGGTATCCATGTTTTGTTACGGATTACGATCGCATCAGTGTTTTTCCCTTTTCGTTTTTCTCTTCTTTCGTTATTTCTCCTCTTGTGAGAACGCAAACTATAATCTTCTCTGGCCACTCCCTGAAGGCACACTACAATTCTGTACAATGTGGTACTGGCCTCCAGTGTACAAATGGCAAGGCAATGCTGGTCGAGGCTGAGACGCCCCACCCCCTTTTTAATTCTTTGCTGCTCTTCATATACGGCTTCTTGGTGTTCTCCATACAGTATCTTATTAGGTATCGCTCTCTTTGTCGTATGTGCTCGTGCTCCTTATGCTGAGCAGACCTTAAATCATGTTTAGGTTTTCTTCTGAGACCCGTTCCATGACGTCTTTTCTTATATCTGCGGTAAGAGGGACTGCTTCGGTGGTATTTTTTGTCTTTTCAGTTTTTATGCAGAATTTTTTGGAAGTTCACGTAATTTTTTACCTTTTCGCTGTCTTTCTCTGTCAGGTCGTTTTTTCTTATACGCCTTTGTGTTGTTTTGCATTTCTTCCTGGCTGTTCTCCTTTTAAGTGTAGGTTTTTTGCCCGCTCTATCCTTTCTTTAATTTGTACCTCTGTGTTACCGTTTGGTCTTTTGTTGTTGTCCTGCAACCTCTTTCTTTTCTCATCTGGATTTTGCTGATCATGTGGCTTTTTCCCTGTCTTGCTCGTATCTGTCGACTCACCATCACTGGACGTGGTGTTTATTGACTCGACTTTTCCGCCTGGTGATGTTTGGTTGATTGATTCCCTTCTTTGGAAAGGATGGAAAGCCTCATCTGTCGTGCTCAGGACTTCCATTTTAGCCTTTCTCCGGCTTAGTGTTCTCTCCCCCGAGGGAGCGCTAAAGTCTCTATCTCTTGGGGTAGTACCAGCAATTAGTTCGTATCGGCGAAATGGGAACACGAAATGACTGATACTGGAAAACTATACATAAACCTAAGCTACAGTGCAACTATGACTTAAATGTTTCTTGACGGAGCCCCAACAAGCCATGGCTTCTATACAATAACTACAATGATTTATATTGTTTCAATCTAAATCATCAAATAGTTACTAACACTGAAATGCAATCTCACTCGTTAATTATTATTACTACGTCTTAGCGTGGTTTAGTAGACGGTGTCTGATCCTCTCGAAGGGTACTCTCCGCTTGATGTGTTTTTACACGAGCCTGGTCCGAAGGCTGTAGAAGAAGAATTTCTCTGCTTGCTCCAAGCCTCGGATGGTTGTTCTGGAGACGCTGGAGAGTTCTCATGTGGGTCCTTTGGGTACCTCTGAAAATGGGACATGCATATAATATCATTGGGAGAATGACTGTTCCATGTTTTGGAAAAGAAAACAATTTATTGTATTTATAGTTGCGAATAATGTGAAGAGATACTGTTGTTTACATAATTTTATTTTCGACTGTAAGGAGTTGGCCAAATAAATTTTGTTATGTTTGTTAAGATTAAATCAACTTATACGAGAATAAAAATAATTTATTGAAGGAATAATTATTATTTATCAAAAATATAAAAATGTATGTCTTAAATCGTAATAGTCTATTCCATAGTCGCGCACTTGTCATATACCTATATTATGCATATGATGTGCTTATTTTATTCTATAATTCTCTTGGATTCAATTTTTTATGAATTGCAAATGATTATTTATAGGCCATAGAATGATGCTGCACCGTAAATTCGTAAAATATATCGATGTAAAAAAATATTGTTACATACAAGTAAACGTTTTTCAATTTCCGTTTTATGAAATAAGCAAATATTTTACAGAAAAAGTCTAAGAAACTTTGTTCAATTTCACCGATTTACATTGAACATACACGGTACTCTCAAACACACGCGGCAATAATATATAAGTACGATAAGTACTTTCCTTGAAATTAATTTGGTTTCCTATATCATAACAGCAGCCCATAAAAAGGACATATCTTTTTACTAAATTAAAAACCCAAAAACAAACGAACCACTATATATCTTGATGCAAGGATAATGGACACTCATTCAGCTACAACAAAGCTTCAATAATGAACAAAGAATATACTGTCGGAAAGAGATACTTAAAATGTTTTATATTAAAAAACAACCAAACGCAGTAAATAATATGTTTTAATATATTTTAAATTCATCTCTACACTTTATTTTCATTTTTCGGTATTCAAAATGTAGTAAAGTATGATAATAGTATAAGGTATAATCATTTTTCAAGATTGTATATGTGTATTTTAGATGCAATGATTTATTATTATATTTTGGATATATATTTTTATATTTTTCTAATTCCAATGATTGTCCTTTTTTGCTAGTCAAGTACAGAATTAAAAAAGCTAGTCCACTTCAAAGCTGTTTCAGTGCATATCGTTCTTAACTTTTGTGATATTTAAGTTAATAAACTCAAAATTAGTAATTACGCCTTTCGGAATTTGACCTGGGTACTACCAAAGAAAATCATATGTGAGTTCATTGAAATCAGGAGCGAGTAGGTTCTATGGACTTCTTGTCAATGTCAATTTATGGTCAAATTTATACTATACAAAAGTAGAGAAAATTGTCTATAAGGTTTTAATCAAATAATACATTGTGTTTAATAAGGGGTAGATTTATATATATATATATATATATATATATATATATATATATATATATATATATATATATATTTTGTGTGAG